>WMED01021363.1:0-11932 GCA_019650415.1 Pipa parva
CACACACACACAGAGACACACACACACAGAGACACACACAGACACACACAGACACACACAGACACACACACACACCCACAGACACACACACACACACACACACACAGAGACACACACACACCCACAGACACACACACTCTCACAGACACACACACTCTCACCCCCCTCTCTCTACCTACCTTAGCGACCAGCACAGCACATGGATCACTTCCTGCTTTGGGATGCTGCTGCTGCTGCTGCCGTTTTTTTTTTCCCTTTGGAACAAAACTTTATTGAATTGATTACAGCTGCCGTTCCAGCCTTGCCAGGGACTCGCGCTCGGGCCGCAAAACCATTGGTATGTATGGCAGAGGTGGGGGCCGCAAACTATCGTCCTGCGGGCCGCGAGTTTGAGACCCCTGATTTAGATCCTCGCCGGTAACTGCAGCTGAATAAGCTACTCTGTGTTCTGGCTATGTATATATTTATAAATGAATGGCACATTAACTAACTAATAGAGATCATTGCTGCATGGTGCTTATGCTAAACATGGTGTTATGTTCAAATGTTTATACACATTCCATACCTTCCAATGCCCCAATAACAGCAGCTTGTGCCTATAGTCTGTTAAGGATGAACAGGACAATTGTTTCCTAATTCAACAGTAGATTAAATGTGATTAACCCTCTATAGAGACTAGGGATAGACCTGCAGTAGGATATTTATTACGCATTTGTTACTATTTTTTTTTTTATTAAACCAAATAAAATAAAGTTATTTCCTGTATCGTAAGAAAGATGAGTACTGTAGGTATAATATGATACTTTATATGGACTAACAGTAAATAGTGTAAGACAAACTTTCGAGAGATGATCCCTCTTCCTCAGGTCGAATCAAGCACTCGCAGTTTGTACTAGTCTTTCTGTGTGTATGAGCATGTGGTTTGACATTTTATCTGTAAGTTGTTGATGCCAGTAGTGAAATTATTTGTATTCTATATCATGTACACCAGGGACTGGGATTTACTAAACCCTGAGTTTAGTCTAAAGCCAGTTGGAAGTATTTAGACTGGATTTTTCTAAATCCAGAGTAAATCTACCAGTTTTACCATGTAATTTCTCTAAAACTGCAGTCACTTGTTGCATCACACAGTATGATACCTAAACATTAGCGTATTCAGTATGCTATCAAGTCCAATCACAACAGATACTTATGTTCTTAATGCGCTACTTGTAAAAGGATCAATTCAGCACAGGCTACCCCGGCAGGACAGTAAAATCCCCACTGCAGTTTTTACAAATAGATTCTTAAAATAAGAGAATAGAGTAACCTGACCGGCAACCAGTATATCATTTATTTAAGAAAAGAGCAATTTCCAATAGGAATGATCTCCTCTGTCCTGAAACAATGGAAAAATGTGGGCATCACTCATATAAAAGATATTGTACAACAAAAAAAAAAAGAAATCATATTATTTCAACAACTATGAAAACTCTACCCTCAAATGACACCTAGCATATTCACATACTTACAAGTAAAATCATATGTGAAAAAACACCATAAACAAACTACAAGAAATAGATCTGTCACATCCGCTACATGATATGATTAAACAACTAACGTCAATATCCCATAAAAATAAAGATATATATACTGTATATATACTGTGTGTATATATATATATATATATATATATATATATATATATATATATATATATATATATATATATATATATATATATATATATATATATATATAAACAGAGGTAAACCCCAGCTAGACCTAACATCAGTGAAAACTGGCATTATACATTGGACCAATCATTTCCCAAAACTTATAATTCAGAGTCTGATACAAGCTACCATAATATCTGATAAAGCACTAGTATCCACAATGTATCATTATCTAACATACAAAATCCTCCATTGGACCTACCTAACACCCATCAAAAGATTCTAAATGGGTCTCTTACTAACATCACAATATATTTAGGGGGTAATTCACCATTGTGCGAAGTGAGCTCCGAATCCTTCAGCTCACTTTGCACAGACTGTTATGTGCTCGCTGATGTCCTGCACGCGGACATCAGCGAGCGCTTTAAAGGGATTCCAGGCGAGGCGACTCGAGGGGTCGAGCGCAAGTTTACGACATTCTTTAAACTTATCTAAAATTCTGCTCTTTGTAAACAAAGTTGTTGTTTCTCCCCCCCCCAGCTGGAGGACTACAGGAAGAATAGCAGTTTTTAAAAAATTATTTGTGTGGTAGCTGTACCATCTAAACATCATGACAACTGTAATAAATATAAGATACCCTCTCTGACTTGGTATGCATGCATTTCTTTTGCTCCTTCCACCTGGTATTTATAGCGCAAAACAGAAATAAGACTGGGAAAGTGGACTTAAAGCATATTAGCAATAAAGAATGCAAGGTAAGGGTACAGGAAATGTACAGATTCAGTGTCTTGGTACAATGAGTTGGCTGATTATACCACTGAAAATTACAGCTATTAACAGTACATTCTCTACTGTGGGCAAGAATTAGCTCTGTTCTCTACACCAAAACCTAATCTGAGATAATTAGATGTTGAAAGGTAACGTACGTGTATAAAAAGAAACTGAGATTTATGCTTCTCATTACCGGGTATTGTCTTTCCAACTTTTTGGGTGCTAGTGCATATTGCACTCTATGAATATTTGACTAAATCATTCGCACAATGTGATTTAGCTTGCACCCTCTGACAAGTCTGTAGCATATTGCAATTTAGGTGCAATCCTACTAGTAGGCGCCACTCTGGTATTCCCATTCATCACAAAGGATTCTGATGACAATTAGATGTTTGGCCATTTAATCAGGGCAATTTAACACCACTTTGTATAAAAACTTCTTTTTTATATGCTATTGTTGGGCCTCTGCAGTTGAATAACAGCAGTAGGAACTTTCATATTACTTTTATAATACTGCACACTGCACATGATATATTTATAAATGTGAAGCTACAATACATAAAAAAAAAAGAAGAAAAAAAAAAATCATATTATGTCAGTGAGGCAATATAAGTGTTTTTTTCCCCCAAGCCTTTTCTTGTAATTGTACTATTCCTTGAAAAGTGTGTTTTACCATATTGCTTCCCTTTACTTTGTAGACTGCTTTCTCATACTTTTCATAGTCTAACAGCTTCATAATCCCACCTAAACCATTAAGCATTACATACAATACCTTTAAATTGTCCCATCACAAATGAGAAAAGCAGCATTTTAACTGGATAAAAAATTCTCTAGATTCAATGAAAGGGGTTAGGGCCCATTTATTTCACCAGTTCTAACATATGAAATAATATTTCTTTTTCAGTTTGGCTTGAAACAATGTTTGCTATCTTTGCATTGATGGTTGATGTTCTCTTGGAAGAGAATGGAGCAACATAGGATACTTTTTGATGCATAGTGCGACGCAGTCAGTTGAACAGTAGTGGAAGTGCAGTGATGCCAGTTTGCCCATTCAAGTGGCATTATTTTCCCATGAATTTCTATAAATTAGGCAATTACTCTAACTGTATCTTTCTTATATTAATGACAAAATACTATTCATAGGTATGATTGATCAATAACAGTGACACAATGTTGCTTCTTACATTTTGGTCCCCGCTGCTGTTGCTGTATTATAGTCGCCTACAATGTGACAAATGATTTTTACATCTTTTTCTACACAACGCATTTCATAACTCCTGTTGTTAATTGATTGCTATATTTGTCTATTGATTGTATGTTTTTCTTTGGCCAAAACAGAACCCTGTCATCAGCCCCCTTTAAGCCGTCGATAATTCACCCTTCCATGCATGATAGATAGCCAAATTGCTGTTACATTCACAATCGAAGTGAGCCAAAGAAGACCATACCTTCGAGACTGTTGTAAGCTTTTGAATTGGATGAATCATTGCAGAAAATGACGATCTTTGAACAATCAGAGCAGAAGAAGTTGTTTATGGAAGGGAATTCAGACCTTCGCGCTGTTGTTAAGACTCTATGAATTACGCTCGCAGCCTTTAGGCTCCTGGGGCAGTTACTAGTTGGTGTGCATTTTGATCAGCTGATATTTTTAATGAAGGAACATTTTTAAGAGATGTTTCCCTTTATAATTCATTTTAGTATGGTTTACTATATATTTACAGTTCTGGTTTTAAAAATTGAACAAAGGAACATGCAGTTGTAATTATTTTCTGATTTGCCTCTTCCCTAAACTCTATTTTTTAATTACCAGAGTGCTCACCCAGGGGCAGTCCTGGCCCTATTGGCGCCCTGGGCCTCCCCACTCTGCCCCGTGACACCCCCCCTGTTCCACTCCACGTCCCCCACTCGCCTCCAACAGCGTTCCAGCGATGCACCTCCTCTGATGAGGTAAGTTGAATGTGACGGCACTCCTTAGATGTTTGGGTCTTGCCAGCAGCTGCCGAATACAGCCGATAAGACCCGAAGCAGCCAAGGAGAGCCATCGCATTCAACTTACCTTATTAGAGGAGGTGCATCTCTGGAACACTGTTGGAAATGAGGGGGTAGAGCGGGGTGGGGGGGGGGGAGGTCAAGTTTACCAATGGGTGATGCGGGCGACAGCACCCCTCAAATAGATTGCGCCGTAGGCCGTCGCCCACATCGCCCATCAGTAGAACCTGCCCTGCTCTCACCCTAGCAACCATAAAATGGATTTGAACTTGTTTTATAACAGTATATTACATATGTCTATTCAGGTCTATTCTAGTGTAATTGTAAAGGTGTTGCGCTATTCTAAGAACGTTTTGGAAAGATCTTCGTTTCTTGTGGGTGCTTTGGCCAATGACATTATGGATATCTTCAGTTGAAATCCTCCAAGATAATGTTTTAGAGGATGTGATTGGAGGACCTTCAGTGACAATGTTCTCCAGACTTCGAAATTTCAATGAGGACTTAGTGCTAACTCGGATTGCTCTCGGACACTTCTCCTGCCCTGGATGTCAGTATGCAACAGATAGGATGACTTTGCGCATTAATAGGCCAATCAGGTTAATAGGATTAGTGCTAATGAAAATAATTCTCCAAATTACAAATTCTTGCAAGCAAGACCTGCTTCTTTTCTGGTAGGTGACCTATAAATAAATGGGAAAGAATTGCATGCAGATTTCAATCAAAAATTTGTATAATATTTGCCCTTTGAAACATTCTAATTGAAAGATGAGAATTTTATAAAGGACTGGCTTAGAAAGTGACAGAATTATCACTGTAAATGTGAGAGTGTACATTTTTAAATGTACTCGAGTCTGTCAGTAGGAAGGTGATTTCAAATACCAGTAATTAGGTATTGTGCAGTGCAAAATGGCTCTCCTGTTGTTTAACTGCAGTTTAAGTATGAATTCTTCTGCCTACTGTCTAACAGATTCTCAAGCACAGCATGCAATCTATACGTAATTTGATTTCTATAGCAATGAGTGCACATTTGCTTTGTACTTTCTGGATTCCCATATTGTCATGGAAGCTCTGTATGTGGTATAACTCTTTGCATGTATTATATGTGCTTTAAAAAAAAAATATATATATATAGCAATGTCTAAAGATTGTTCTGTTCTGAAAACCATTCATTGTGTAAATCTTGGGCCCCAGTGGAGGTTCTTTGTGACAAAAAGAGGAACATTTTTCTACCAACCTTTTCATCTCTTGTTCTAAGAAAAGATACGATATGTCTGTTATTTGAGCAAGAAGTGGTTCAGGGATTCGAATTAAAGAATGTTCAGCTCTTGAGTCCCACAAACACCGCAGAGAACCAGGACAGGGTTGTAGTTTTACTGATTGGGATATTTTACTTATTTTTATGAATGTCAGTAAATTACTACAGTTTTGCAGGCTTACCTGCGTAATGAATAGCTGTATTCTAGGCACAAGAAATATAAGTTTATGAGTACTTTTCAAAAAATCGATCTCTATATTATATATAGATTTGGCTTGTTAGATGAAGAACAATAATGGTTATTTTTTTTAATTAAATTTGGAATTCATTTGTCTTTAGGTCTTGCTGTTGGCATCATCCAATCTGTCTTCAGAAGTCATTCTTCTTCCCACTCAGACTAATTACATATTTCACACTAGGTATGCTTCCCAGTTACATTGCACAGATAAATCTGTCTGTACCAAGAAGCCCACTTCCTCTATAGAGTGGCAATTAGCCCAATATCATTATAAATATTAGCAATGTTTGAATTAGACCTTTGTCCACAGAAACTTGTATGTTTCTATCCATGATAAAATACCAGTGATTTTTGTCTCATGCACACTTTGTTCTGTTTTTCTAAATGCGATGCATTTAACTTTGCATGCCACATTTGCAGAAATTGTATACATGGATGTTGGATGCACCATTAAAGTGTTTGAGTTACTCATGCATCCCAATGTCAATGGAAGTCAATAGATGAATAGATGTGTGTGTGTGTGTGTGTGTGTGTGTGTGTGTGTGTGTGTGGTATGTAAAATTTAGAATGAGCAGTTTCTCAGTTTTGTATCACACTTACAAACAATGTTGTGCAGGGTCCTCTAGGTAAATGAGGCAAACTATATCCCAAAAATAATATGCTATTCCTTAAAGTGCAGCTATCACCTCAAAACTAATACTAATTTAGATTGCACTAATGAAATGTTTTTGGAAATATATATGTATTTTAAAAAGTGTACCTTTTGTACAGCATTTCTCAGTCATCTTCCCTGTTAGCCTGACTTTTCTTTCCAGAGAGTCGGGTGGGCAGGGCTAAATGATGATTTACATTATAGCTCCTTCAATCAGATTCCTGCTAGATCATTATTTAAGGGATCTGATTGGAGGAGGAGCATCATTTAGCCCCACCCATCCGACTCAGGAAAGAAAAGGCAGGCTGATAGGGAAAATGAGAGAGACACTGTGGGGGTAATTCAGGATAGTGCGAAGTGAGCTCCGAAGCCTTCGGCTCACTTCGCACAGACTCGTACGCGCTCACTGATGTCCTGCACGGATTCCAGTCTCAGCGAGAACAAAAGAGTCGCCTTACCGAGACTGGGAATCCCTTTAATGCACTCGCTGATGTCATCAGTGAGCGCATATCAGTCTGTGTGAAGTGAGCCGAAGGCTTCGGAGCTCACTTCGCACAATCGTGAATTCCCCCCTGTATCTTTTAGTTAGCTGAGACAATTGATTGGCAATTGATGGTTGATGGCTTCATTTTTCTTTTCAGGCATACTAGCATTGTCTGTTAAGTGACATGTCTGTTTGTTTAGTGACCGCATCATTGGTATTCATATGAGAGGGTAGTGAAATTAATTTGGGGTTAGATGGTTAAAATGTTGGGGCATCAGAAGAAATGGGGGGGGGGGGGGAAGAAATATGAGATATTATAGATTCAAATCTTAACCTCCTAGAACTGCTTTACATGTATTAGTGGAATATTTTGCTCCCGTTTTATTTTATATATCTTGAAGCTGTCGGCAGCAAGTGTAGCACAGATACAGCTACTAAGAATTGAATAAAAATAAGTCTGAGGAGCTGAATTTCAATTAAATAATGGATAAAACCCACTATTAAAGCAATCAGAACGATGGGTTTTAATTGTGTCGGCTTTTGATGCGCTGATGCCTCTCTTGTGGTGATAAAATTGCTGTGAAACGTTCTTGGGTTACTAATTGGAAGGATTAGAGCAATGAGAAATATTAATTAAGTGTAGGTGTTTCTGTATTTCCAATTGTAGCATTGCCTTGCCAATAAGAATTTGGAATACTCGTTCTGGAATGTTTAACATTATTACTGGCACCATTCTTATTAAAGATGTATGACCAATAAACAAATACAAAGTGGCCCAGGATTCAGAGTGTGCCCATTCATAGTTATTATACAAAGTGATTATTGAAATGAGTACTGTTTTATGGAGTGCTTTAGGCAGCTACATAATGTGTAGTTTCAGGGATAGGATTTCAGTTAGCTTGCCTTACTGTCTATATATCTACATATCCTATTACTCAAAGCAGTGTTTCTTGAGCCTGAGGTTAGCATTGCAGTACTTTATAGTGGGGTCAATGTTATTCAATCAAAGGGTAAGTAAAAGGGGATTACATTACCATATTGATAGAGTAAGAGCCCTATGATGTCTCCTAACTGAAGCTTGACATTTTCCCCCATCTCTCTCCCCCCAGGAGCACTTCATATTTATCTGTTCTCCAAAGTTAGATAGAAAACAATCTTACTAGGTTTGGGGTTTGTTTACTGGCAAATAAACGATGGCTGCATCCACAAGGATGGAAAACAAATTAAAAATAATACATATCAGGAATTAAACTTTGAAGATAACATTTCTACTGTATGGACTGATGTAAACTTGCATCACCTCCATGCCAGGGATTGATGACTACCTCAGGGCACAATACCACCCACAGCAGCATTGCTGATGACCTTCTTTTAGTGACCCGTGCATGCTTTTGACTTAGATGCTCTATTTATATGAAAGTGAAGAATACAGAGGAAGCTGTCAATGCCCTTAGAGCAGGGGTCTCAAACACTTGGCCCAGGATGTGGTGTTTGGTGGTTGTGCAAGACAAAATTGGCAGCGGGGGTATTGTGTATCAAATTTAAAAGGAATGCAGCCCAGGAACCTCAAATTGTTTCTATGTGTGGCCTATTTACCCAGCAAGCTTGATTGAGATCCCTGACTTACAGCAGTGACCTATGTGTCCTGAGGTAGTCCTCTACCCTTGAAAATGAATGTATGCTGGTCTCTTTAAATCAGGAGAGCTTAGGACCAACTAGATAAACAGTGTGTTTATATAAAAACAAAAGTTTCAATTTGTTTATAATACATCTGTGGAGGAAAAAAGCATAAATTGCTGTAAACTTTACACTGGGTATCATTCCGTTAAATATGTACACCCTTCTTATGAATGCTAGCATGATCTCTGCCTTGGGTCTGGAAAAGTTATTTTATGAAATGATTGGAGATGCCCTGATTATGCCAATGGCGCATATGTAGCAGCATATCTTTGGTGAGAAACTGATTGAGGCACAAGGTTTGCTGATCATGCACCATTTTTGTTGTACTGACCTCAATTTTTATAACTGTTTAAGAAGCTGTGACCTGACACGCTAAAGCATGGAGAAATCTGCCAGAAATCTGGAAGCGTAATATTAAATTGACTGTGATGCATATTAACCGAAATCTGAAGAACCTAATGACCCTAGAGTTTTAATAATAAATACGAAGTACCAAAAAGGCTTTCAATTAGAACTCATAAATTCTGCTCTGATGGTCACAACTTCTTCATTTATCTGATTACCATCAAACAGACTCAGTGGACAGTGATGTGATTTGTGTTAGAGTAAATTTTGCCCATTTTGTACATATGAAAGATGGATTTGATTCAAGCATTTGTTTTAGGATGCTCTGTATTTTTGTTAATGGTCTTCTAAATGGTAGGGTAAATGTAACCTATAAACCAGTTTCTAAGATAAGTATAGGTAAAAGATTGAAAATACAAGAATGATAAGTAATGAAAAAGAATTTTATTTAAAAAAGAATCAAGCCTGAGATTAATTTATTTTGTATGAATGTGTGTGTATGTATATTTTTATTTATATAGTGCCACTATATTATGCAGCACTGTACAATCCAACAATACAATTATAATACAGACATGGGAAAGTGATGGTAGAGCGGTTATAGAATTCCAGAAATAAGGGGCAACAAGAGGGAAGGGTTTCAGATGAGAATGAGCAGTCTTAGTGAGTGATTCATGAAGATATATCTGGGCACACAAGGGAAGATAATGTAGGGAGGGACAACAGAAGGAAGTGCTTTGAATGTCAATAGTAGGACACTGAAAATGTTTTTTAACTAAGAGCCAAGGAGCAGACAGTTGTTGGGAGGGAGACTGTCCTTTGTAGGGAGAGAATTCTAGCAGCAGAATTTTGAATAGATTGGAGTGGGGGAAGATGGAAGGACAGTTATTAGGGCATTGCAATAGTCTAAGCGGGATAAGATGAAGGCATGCATGAAGGGTGTGTTAGGACTGGACTGAGAGAGAATGGGATGAATCTTAGCAATGTTACAAAGGAAAAATCTACAGTTTTTAGCAGTGGTAGGAATGTGCTTAGGGAAGGAAAGGTCAAAAGTCACCCCAAGACAACATGCAGAGGCTACAGGATTAATGATCACTTCATCAACTGAAATGGAAAAGGGGGGGGAGTAGGACCAGGTTTAGGCAGGAAAAATTATTTTCTGGTTGAGTGTGGTTGGTGATCTTGATCATCTAAAAATATTCGGCAGTCCTGACTTCTAGTGACCAAGGTCATATAATTCCTTTAATATACATTGTTTATTCTTCAGAATTCCGCCTCCGCTATAGATAATATAAAGTGACCTTATAATTTCAGAAGAGTTGCAGGTTGGTTTGTACTCGAATCCTTCTTGTTGGTTTAGATTGTTGTGAGGTTATATTAAGTCAGGCAGCAGCCAATAAGAGAGGCATTCGGCAAGAGTAAGATCATATTGATTTGGTGAGTCATAATGCACCTACACAAATACAATAATAGTTTACAATGTATTCAGACAACAAAAGTAATGTGGTGGCAATAAATTGCACTACTTTATCAATGCAGAAGCCCACAATGTAGAAATGAAGGTTTAGGTTTGCTGAAATTTTACACACACTATAGGCTTTTTCCATGAGAGCAGTTTCAGGAAATCAATCTTAGTCAAACTATTTTTTCCACTTTTATTAAAGAAATTACTTAGCTTGCTCTTGAGATTATGTGCATGATTAGAAATGGTTGATTTATACATATAGTGCCAGGAATGTGTAGATGTACAATGATATATAAACATTAGCAGGCCAGAGGAAGCTAATGAATCTTCAGCTGTCAGTTACCTGCTAAAATAGTGTATATTGGGCTGATTTATAACTATCTACATCAAACCTTAAGGGAGTTAAAATGGTAATGCCCATAGAATGCGCTATTAGGACATACTGTATATATACAGTATGTTACAATTTTATCATGTATATCAATATAAACAAAACAAAAAAATCCAGCAGTAAAATTTCATTAACATGCAACCATCAATTTTTTCTTATGTATACGCCTCCCATAATTCCAAATGCTAAAGTAAATAACACCACCAATTGTCTTTAGAAATTAGGCTGTCGTAAAAATATGAACAGTTGAAAGGTAAGGATATATAAGGAATCTAATGATGCAAAGTAATTATACCCCAATGCATTATTATGTGATACAATTATACAGGTAGTCCTTGACTTACGTCGTTGATCCGTTCTTACGTGGCGTCGTAAACCGAATTTCGATGTAAGTCGGATCATACATTCATACAGTATGGTTCGACTTACGTCGCAAACCGTGTAAGTCGGAACAAGGCATGGTTGCATGCAGTTCGACTTGCGTCACGAAACCGTGTAAGTCGGAACATGGGACTAACTGTACTGTGTTCATCCCCACTGTCATGCTTGATATATAGGGTATGTCTGGACCTACTTACTTGGTTTGCTGAGCTGTAATGACAATACCTCAGATGCATTTATAGTTACTATATAAATCAATGTGTGCCTTAAAAAATATTAATCTGTTCCTGTTATGTAAGATATATTTAGCTTTAACAACTGTGCTCTGCACTTCCTGAATATGCATTATGTAAATCTAAAGCACCACAGAATACAAACGGACTGTGTGTAGTCTTTTTTTTTTTTTTTTTTTTTTTAACAAAGCAGCAATAAAATCCACAAATTAAAATTTAAAGATAGCATTTTTAAAAGTGCTGGATTGAATAACTGCCATGATTATCTAAATAGGATTTTTATTTTTTTGTGTTTCTAGACCATGCATATAATAAAAACTCAGGCAGAAGTGGGTATCTCTCAAAAGCTTGTCTATCTAAACTGAGTGTTCGTCCAGTAAAAAAGATATTGCC
>WMED01021364.1:0-11931 GCA_019650415.1 Pipa parva
CCTTTAACATCAAGCACAACAAAGAAAGGGAATAACAAACAGTTGGGACTCACCCACAGAAAAACCTTGTATGGCGAAGCAGGACACCGAAAGGGAGGCTCAAACAGCTAGTGGGAAGCACCGAACAAACAAACTCAATTCTAACCCACTGAGCAGGGGGGAAGGCGCCGGACAAAACGACAGGAAGTTTAACTAAACGAACTAGCCGATACTCAGTCTAGAAATTAACCTAACCAGAATACAAAGGCTTAAACACACACTGAATATTAACAAACTTACCAGAAGCACCTTGTTAGTACCTAACCAAAATACTGTGGCAAAGGTTTGGGGGAGTGGACCAGTTAAAAACCCTGTGGGGCCATCTGATTGGTCAGAGGGAACATATAACTTAACCCCTTTCAATGCCAGAATCCTAACACATATGATACTAAATTGTTTAAAGTAATTAACACCAAGGAGGACAATATTCCTATACTGGATCTGGATAGGTTGTAGACTTGAGCAGAGAAGTGGCAAATGAGTTTTAACACTGGTAGATGTAAAGTTATTCATATGGAAATAGAAAATACATGTCAAGATTATTTACCAAATAGGAAAACAATGGTCAACACAGACATGGGAATGGATTTTGTAATTTAAGTTGACAGTAAAGTTAACTTTTACAACCAGTTTCAAGCATCTATTGCCAAGGCAAAGAGGATAAAAAGGGTGTATTAAAAGAGGGATAGATGCACATTTTGAAAACATACAAATTACTTGTCTGAACACAAATGGAATATTGTGTACAGCTTTGGACGCCAGTGAAGGAGACCTAAAAGAGCTGAAGTGGGTTAAACAGCAGGCAAGAAAAGCAATACTGAATCAGTAGACTACAGTACCAATATAGATTTTCAAAACTGGGGTTATTTAGTTTATAAGATGAAATACTAATAACTGTCTATAAATATATCAATGGTCATTTGAGAGGTCTCATTCATGATCTATTTATATTAAGAACTGTGAATATAAGGAAAGGTTTCTAAATCAACATTAAAAAGGTGTTCTTAACTGTAAGAGCAGGGAGACTGTAAAACTTTCTGCCTGAGGAGGTTGCCATGGTTAATTCACAAAAAGAGTTCACAAGGGGAATGGAAGACTTTTTTGGATTACAGGAATGAATACAATATATGTGTACTACTGGAGGTGGGTTTTTGATCTGTGAACTATTCTGATTATCAAATTTTGGAGTCACAAAAGTGGATAATTGGCTTTTGCGCCTCTGTTATTTGTTCCCCTCTCTCTAGTAAGGACAAAAGACTCTACTACAGACTGAAGTTCAATTACTATTATAATTTGTATTTTGTGGAATATCTATATTATCATCTGTAGGCAATGGGGAGAAATCCTGGGGTGCGTAAGGTAAACATACCTGTCTGCAACACAATCAACCATGGAAGACAGAGCTCTGTTATTTGGCCTTCAATTGACCTAGGAGTGCATGATCCTATTAGGATACAATCACACAATCTACAGGAAGGTGTTGACATCTGTTATAGTGCTCATAACTAATTTATCAATCCATAAAATAGATGGCACACAGCAGTGTAATGTCCCAAATTAAAAGTAAATTTGCCACTTCACAGAAAATGGCAAACTTTGCTGAATATGCAAAGTAAGAGAAGTGGAATACTGTCAGAAATTCACACA
Source organism: Pipa parva (assembly GCA_019650415.1). NCBI lineage: Eukaryota > Metazoa > Chordata > Amphibia > Anura > Pipidae > Pipa > Pipa parva. The sequence continues at coordinate 1,687 of WMED01021364.1, forward strand.
TTTATGGGACAGTTGGCCTCCATCTTCATTTCACACAATGTATTGTACTAAAGCAGTGTTGTATTTTTGTATCTCTATACTTTTCATTTACTACTTTTTGTTATGTTGGATACATAAAATATTCAGTGTTATACAACATATAAACTTGCAGCACAGCATAAATAGAAATGTACATACATGAAAACATTCTGATATAAAAAGGTAAGGTAAATGCATTGATTAGGCTGAAAATGTACAAACGTAGTTTGATATATTTACAACACTTCATTCAAGTGTTACTTTTGCACTTCAACCATTGAGCAAACTATGGTAAACTACTAAGAAACTACAAATTGATTAAACTGGACTTTTCACATGTGTCATGGCCTAAGTAATTCATATTTAATTCAATAACTTCCACAAAAGATGTTTAGGGTAAACATAAGAAGAAAAGGAAGAGGACCTAGAGTGTTCAGAGGAGAAATTATGCGATTGGTAGGGCAAATTGAGTGCTAACTTAGGCACCTATTTGTTTTTTCCCAGCAAAGACATTTTATTTTTTTTTTGTTTGTTTTTGGACAAGGATTAATGAAGTATGTAAGAGACATCGATCATAGCAAACCATAATTTGCTACCATATAATACTCTTATTTTTAAATATTTCTATAGAGATAAAAAATTTTCTATAGCTTAAGGTATTTCCTTCAACTATCATGTATTTAGAGAACTGTTCTACTGAATTTACAGCATATTAAAAATTAGGAGAAAAAAGTAATCAGGAGGTTGGAGAAGAATGTTATAGAGTTTTGTATATTCTATACAGATGCTCATTCATTATACACTACTCTTGACCAGTTAACCAGAATTTAAACAACATGATTTCATATAACTATATATACTTTCAGCCATAAAAATAAAAATACATGGACCACATATCACTAACATTAATACAAGATATCTTTTGAAGACAGAAACAGTTGCCTTATGACCAGAGGTTAAGCATATCAAATAGTGTAAAAACACTTGGGGATTACAAAAACAAAACTTTAGGCCAAATGATGAGCTAGTTGCAGGCTTATTTCACAACATATTAAAGCGCAGAACTTAAAGAGAAACTAGAAGAACATATAAAATACTGAGGGGGATAATTATCAAAGTTGAATTGAAATGCAACTGGTATATGAATATCAGTAAATTTCTAAATAGGATGAAATAGGATGAAAATTTTGATATTGCCAGTATTGATATTTATCAAGCCCCTTCCGACCATTTTTTTCACCAAAAAGTGTTCGTCTGGTTGAGGGTGGCAAAAACCCATTATTCACTATAGAGATTGTTCTGTCAATTTTTAAAAGTTCCCATCAAAAAGATTAGTGATATTGTTTGAAAATTGGAGCTCAGTTGAAAGCAACACATAGTATACTAGTAATAACACATCAATATTTATCAATATTGATCATTTTTAATATCAAGAATTTTTATTTGGCACTGCATAAATTGAAATTGTAGAAAAATGAAAATAATGGTGATAACATGGTGAAAAACAGTCAAAATGGTTTGAATCCCTTAATAAATTCTAAGTGTGTTGTAGCTGATGTTAAATGAATTATTTTCACAAATATTCTACTTGTATTACATTACATAGTTTTGCAATATGCAAAGTTTTCATATTTTGTTTTATTAACCTAATAAATAATGTTTCCCTAAATGAACAGAATCAATGTTAGGTCTTTTAAGAGAATGTGAGTCAGTGACTGGAAAGCATATCCACATTCCAGTTTGGAAAGTTAAATAAATCAAAAACGATCATCTAAAATGACCTCTCTCCATTATAGTTTTAACCAGCCTTGATGAAGCTAGAACTTTATCCATATTCAAATTTATATTGTACTCAACAGCAGGAACCCACAGGTTGCTAAGCAAAGATACTGATCCAAAAATATCAATCTTCTGTTCTATCATGAAAATGTTAACTCTCTCCATCTGTGTAATAATATATTTTACATTATTCACTGGATGACCCATTTTAAAAATAATCAGGTCTTGTGATTTCTGTTATTATATAATAAAGGATATTTTATAAACTATATTTAAATTTTAAATAACATATATTATGGAAATATTAAAAAGTCAGTTCCTCTGGCTCTAACATTATTTATTATCTGTAATAATGTAAAACATGTATGCAGGACTGTATTTTAGGTGCCTGCTCTAGACATCTTGAGCTCAACTGCCAGGAAGCCAATGCTCATCTGACAATATCCTATGATTTCAGATGAACAATGATTGGCCCTTCAGTAGAGTGATGCCCTGCTGCTGACCCCCCAAGAGGTGCTGCCATAGGCAGATGTTTAGGTGGAAATACAGCCCTACATGTATGGGGGTTTTGTACAGATGGCAGGACATGAACATTGGCGGAGGGCTACATCTGGCTGCTGTGCTGCAAGGTATCTAAGATATGTAAGAAAGATACACCGTTTAGTGTTTGTTTTTTTTTTGCATTTATAAGCAACTGTGGTGTATGATTATATACTATGTAATGCACTGTGTGTCCGTTTTTTTATTATATAAATTCATAGCAGTTTTACATTATAAAAATGAAGAAGACTTTGGTACTTATCCAATAAGGTTGTACAAGGGTATTTGTTAGTTTTGAGAAGATTGTATAGTGATATTTTCTACCACAGTTTTTTTAGAGTTACCATATATTATTGCAACAAAATTGGTTAAAAAAAATCATTTGTTGAGCATGAAATAAATATTTAGCATAATTAAATTGTACAAACGTTTGTATATATTTTATCTGGCATTTAGTCAATCAATTGAACTATGCAATTAGTTGCAATGATAATTTCCTGTTCCTCTTGAATAATTGCTACACAGTAGTCATTGGTTGAATAGAATTGTCAAAACTTTCTCACAATGTCTATTTGTTTTATTGAATGAAAAGAGAAGCCCGAAGACAGGTTGGAGAACTGTATATTTGGGTATCTGTCTGTCGGTCTATCTATATTTCTTTCTTTCTTTTAAAGAAGATTCTCCTGTTGAACAATTCTACTCCAAGCATTGGAGTCTTAATGATAATGTATTAACAGCTTAAAATGTACATATATGTTATATTTGGAATCATGAGAGATGAGGCTGAACTGTTTCATGTATAATTCTGTAATATAAATATTCCAAAATCAGGCATGTTACATATGTTTATATGTATCCTCTTGATCATTCTTGACTCTTGTAAATATTACTTAGAGTCTGTTTTTTAGTTGTCCAATATTTTTAACAGTTTTGTTTATAAGTTTTAAAACTAAATAGAGTAAGGCAATCTTTCTTATCACTAAGGTTACATGTTTTATGTTTGGAAACTTTCAATTTGTTTCAGATAATAGACATAGCAAGAGAAAAACAGACATGGCAATGAAAAGAGAATCAACTTGTAACTTGATGGAAATTTTCTCTTTTCACACCAAGGATGATTGTATAAATTAATCTGGTATCAGAAGCATATCATTTTAAAATGAATTTGTACAGTCACAGGTTTCCAGTCATTAAAGCAATTGATGGTATTGCTATGAAATGTTCACAGTAAACAAGAATTATTATAAAATAGCTCACTAATTTCCGTTGCTATGATGGTAAGATTATGCCACTGGGATATTTCACGGTCCAAAGGTTTTGCAGTATAAATTGATCCATTTCCTGAGTATATATTAAAAATTCTGTCAAGGTCAGTATGGCGATCCAAAGAAAACCTAATAGTAAAGTAGAAAGATAAATAAAATATTTATATATACATATTATGATTAATATTAAGAATAATAATATGTGGACATACTAAATATATCTATTTAAAAAGTAATTTGGTTTCCATTTCATGAATTGGGTAACAATGCATAACAATCAAAATTAAACACACATACTGTACTGTATATGATGAATGATGATGAATGATAATTTAAATCAAAACAAGACTATAGGATATAAATATCTGTTTTAAGTATATCCAAGTCTAATGAATGCTAACATTTAAGTACACAAATAGAGTACTCATTTTAAGGCAAAAGGAAAGATATATCTAAAAGCTAAAGTAGCCTTTATATCTTAGATGGATGTATGGGGGTTACTCACTAAGGTGCGAATTCAACTGTCGAATTCGCAAACAGCGGATTCTCATAGTAAATCCGCTACAATTTCCCCACTGTAAAGTTGCGACAATTTTTTAAAGTTAAGATTGTGACAATTTTCCCATAATAAAGTCGTGACTGTGACAATATTCTCATTATAAAGACACGCCTGCGACAGTAGCAGCCTATTGTGACTGTCTTTATCTGGCAAATTCTCACCTATATGCAACAATTTGGACTTTAGTGAATAACCCCTATATTTGCAAGCTAATCTTCAGATCACAATTGTAATATGTCTCTTTGTCATTCAAAAAACTAGAGAGGAGTGGTGTGTGAAATGAAAAATACTAGAGGTCATTCCCTCCCTGCTCACCTCAAGTTTTACATTTTTGCTAACTTATTAGGTGGACATGTAACTTAGTAAATAATATCAGTAGAGTTATCTTTCTAGTTAAATAAAGAGTGCATATAAGTTTGTGTAGGCAAAAAACAAATTTATTTTCATTTGGCAAAGTCAAACCTGCATATTTACATTAGTATGCCTTGAGTAAATTGTTACTTTGGCACATGATAAAAACTTTAATACACAATGAAAAGATGTAAATTGGCATAAAAACACATGACTGACATTTTCTTGGCAAACTGTAAGCAAATTTGCTAATGAAAATAATAAATTTGCAAAGTTGTAGAGGTGAAGAACTGTCAAACCTACAGGACAATTCACACTTTTATTAATGTCTCCCTCCAGTAGCATAAATACAGGCCTTCAAGTCCCTCTGCTTGGGGGAGCCTCCTACCCACTGGAGCATTGCCCTCTCCCTTGGCCCCTGGACAAAAAGACAGGTTTACTGGAATCTGGAGGGAGCACCAAAGGTAGGTTCTACCGAGCTGCAGAAGCATTACAGCAGTCACAACTGGGAGCCCTGGAGACTAGTGCCTGTTTGCAGCCATTACAACTGTGTCCCTTATAGTTATGTCTCTGTGTCCTTTGATTTGTATAACTGCAGGTTGGAGAGCCCTTACATCATACAGTATTCAGTATTAGAAACCTAAACAACTGAAAAATGTACAGTGCTTTTTATGGACATGTAAAACATACATTGGAAATATTTACAGAAGTGGGACATTTTGGTACTACTTGGCTAACTAGTGAATGAGATATTAAAAAGTACATGAAAGATTTATTGGTTTATGAGAGAGAACAATTAGGTAAGCAGGAGACAAAAAAAATAAGATGTTTTGAAGTTTAAAAAGAGATGATAGATTATTTTGGAAAGGGGTTGGAAGAGAGAGAATTAAAATGATAGGTTGGAGTGAGACAGGTTGTTAAGAGGTCAGTACAAAAATATAGGTATAACCAAAAGAAAAATGACATATCATACAATAGCAGTTACTTCAACAAGAGAAAGGATCATTAAAAAGGGCCTTCTTTTGAAAATTCCAGAACAGAGCACAATATGAGGAAAACAAAATATGTGGAAAAGTAATAAGCTAAGCAAAACAGAAGACATTAAATCAGTAGGAAAGAAAAATGACAGAGTAGAGCCAAAAAATATTGTAGTTATTGCAATCTGTTCAATTGTATATTTGTAGGCAATGAAATAAATATACATACCTAACTGGACTTGTTACTGTATCTGGATCTCTTGCCATTACGGTTCCTATAATTGTTCCCACTTCAATATCCTCATGGACCTTAAACATATAACTTGGTCGACTAAACATGGGTGGCTCATCTGTGTCTTCTACAGAAATTTTCACAGTACAGGTATCTTTAAAAGGTCCAAGATAATAGAAATGTGGATCTACATTAGTATTCATAGCTTCCACCTTCAACGTGTACAACCTTTTGCTCTCATAGTCAAGTCTCTGTTGTCAAAAAAAAAAGAAAGAAAACAAGGTTAATCGGAATGTAATAAGTATGGGGCTAAATATTTCTTGTTAACTGATCCATAACAATAAACTGTAGATTGAGTGGATGTCACGGATGGCTCTGTCCACTGTCCCAGCCGCTTACCTGACAGCGCGGCTCATGCACGATCCTCTTCTAGGTGCATGATCCACGCCTGTGTGGCTTTTATGTGTTACACATAAATACATTATGTGTGCATGTTGCCGGCTCGCTCCTTTCTGACACTGCATGTCAGAAGTGCTCCCGTTGTGCTAATTGCAGTGGGAGATTTAAAAGCTGGGTCACTCGGGCACTCTGTGCCTGAGCTTCCAGCTAGTGACAGGCTCCTAATGTTGAGTTAATATTTTCTATACTTCTCCTTCCTGTCTCCCTGTTTCCTCTGTGTATACCTCCATTAAAGTGACCTTCCGCTTAACTCTATTAAACTGACAGTACTTCTGTCAGTTTCCTTGGTGATCCCATTCTGATTCTCGCACTTCGCCAGCTATCACCTATTGGGAGGTACACTTGGGGGCTGTGACCTGGGGGTCCCTTGCTGCAAAACCCAGTACCTCCTTGTGGAGGTTAAAGGTGAAGACCAGGGGCCTCTTAGACTCCGCACCTTGCAGTGTACCTACGTCAAACCCCACGGTGGTACCGAGAGTCTACTCTCTGCCCATGACAGTTGATACATGGTGAGAAATACACTAGAATATGATATGGTCTTAGATTACTGTGGGCATATTGAGTCTCTGCTCTGTTCTTGTGGTCCTGACTGTGGGTTCTCTAAAGCCAATTTAATTTTCTTAGCAAGGAAAGAAAAATGCTAAAATTTTACCCAATAGAGCAAAATTTACTAAAATCAAAAAACAATTTTTGTGACCTTTCCGCCTGACTGAAAATGAGCCAAATTAGCCAAAAAACATGCAAAAAAGTAAAAAAAAATTTTTTTCAACTTTAGTAAATTTTGCCCTATATAATGTTCCACGGATTAATTAAGACTAATAATACTAGGGTGGAAGCATGAGTCGGCAATGATTTCAATGTCAGGCTATTTTTAATCTTTTTTATTTAATGAGAATGAATGTAGAAATATTAAAAATTAATTTCTTGTAAAGACTTCTTAACATCTATGAATATGGTCTTTGCTAGTTGACCTGCTCTGCAAAAAAAAAAAAAAAAAAAAGTCACTGCTGCTGGAGTTAATAGATCAAATAGAGCTATCTCCTGAATTAAATCCCTGGTGTAGGAAACAAGGGAGTCTTTGTTGTAGAGTGGGGGTTGAGAGGAGGGTGGGTACTAAGTGATATTATACGTCACATACAGGGGGAGGAAGAGAGCTGCATGGGGGATTTTTTCATATCACAATCCTGGGCATAAGAGAGATGAAGCCTGATCATGCAGCAGTACTGTTAGTGTAGTGCTGCTGAACATGATCAGGTAAGTTTTTATTGTTTTTGTTGTTATAGTCCTCCTTTAACTGTCCCTGAACCAAATATAACAAACATATGCAGTGTTGAGGCTGCAGCTCTGTTAGTGATGCACATATTGAAAAAGAATACACAGTTCTTCAGGTGCAGTTAAATCACAGTAAATGTCCCTGAAGCAAATATAATAAACATATATGCAATGTTAAGGCTATTGAACAAGAATACACAGTAATGAGGCTACTGTTGCCTTATATTAATTGTTTTTGAGGTAAATATAACAGTATAATACAGTTTGAAAGCCACTGTTTATTTAATACTAAGTTTGCGCTGAGAACAATTCATTATATATCCCTACAATAGTTGGAAAGGAACCCACAGCATGAGGCTTACTTTATTGATAATAAATTTTGATGTGACTTTCTAAGGCTTCAGGTAGAATTTTTAGATGATTTCCTTAGTTCATTTTTAAGGAATAGCATAAATAGGTGGTAAATTACTCTCTTCACTTGCTCTCTGATCAGATGCCACTCCCCTCTTATAGAAATATAGACTCTCTTTTTCTTACTCTCTTACTTCACTTATATGACACATTACCTCAGGCTGGCTCTGTCAAATCCTATCATGGTTGCTTTCAGTTCTCTTCCATCCTTATCTTACTTGCTTAGAGCTTCTGTCTTAGATTTTTATATCTGCTCTATTTATTCTCCTGTCTATCGCGGTATTGATTTTTCACTCCAGTGCCTGTACATGGATTCTCTTGCTGTCTACTTTCCCTCCTATTTTCCTCACTCCATGTATTTTCCAGTAACTGTCACTGATCACACACTTTGTTTTTCCTCACTGGTGCTTCCTTCCTTCACCTTCCCAACACAGCTTGTGTTCCAGCTACTCACTGACTTCCCACCTTCCCTTACACCTGTCTCTCTTTGTTTACTGTGCATGCTCTCAGTACCAGTCAAACATTAAATCTTTCTGCTTCCCCATGGACAACACTGCTGCCCTAAATATCTACTTTAAACTCACTGGCAATCCCCTCTGCTCTGTCACAACACCTACCCAGAACACTGGATGACATTTCTGTATAAGGTGAGTCTAACAGTTGGCCATTTAATCTGCCATAACCTATAACTCACTGTCTAGATCGCCCTCCTCCTTTTACAAAGAAAAAAAACAAACAACTCTGGTCTCCCTCCCCATCAAATCTCACTTATTCCAGATCTCATAACTTGGAAAATTGAAATGTGGTTATTTTAGTAAAAGGTGGGTTTATGGGTCTTTGGAACAATAATCCTTGGTGCAAAATTCATTGTAAGGGATAAAGTATGTAAATCTACCATCATCAACCTAAAACAACAGGAGGCTAGCTTGAGGAGAGAGATCATTGGGCATTTTGGTCATATACTACACTCAACTGATTCCTTTAATACTCCTAACCAATCAAAACAAATGAATTTTATAATCTTTATGAACCCACATGTAGCAGATTCAGCTTAAGAAATGTGTGCTGCTTATAGTACTATTTTTATGGGAAAACAGTACTACAAAGTATAAGCAGTATGCCATTATTCTCGGCAAAAGACAAAACATGAAGTTCAGCAAAAATGCACACAGAAATGCCTGCAGTCCAGGGTTGCCAGGCTATCCCAATACACAGAGTTTTCTCCTTCATAGATTATCTCTTTATTCTCTCTCTCTCTCTCTCTCTCTCTCTCTCTTTCTCTAGCCCTCTACATGCACAAACAAACCCACAGCTGCCTTTTTATTATGCACTAGCCAGCTCCTGGAACCCTCAGTAAATTCTGGAGGGACTGGATTCCAACAGTAAGTCATCTTAACTTACTTAACTTATGTCATTATACACTACTCCATTACAATTTATAAATATAAGAATTGTTTCAAGGCTAAATAAGACACAAGTCCATCCAGTTCAGTCTATTATCTTACAATTTTAGCCAGAGATAAGCAAAAAAAAAAAAAGAAACATCAGGCAAAAGCCATTTATCCTCATTTTTGGGAAAAACTTTTCAAATATAGTAATTAGAATAATTTCCAGGATCAAAAACCTGCTTCCAGTTATTTAGAAACCAGTTGTATTATTCCAATACTAAAGTAAAGTATCTGGTCTCTTTTGAACATTTTAGTGAACTCAACATGACAGCTTCCTCAGTTAGAGAGTTCTATAGCCTCACTGCTTTAACATTAAAGAACCCCCTTCCATGTTGGTTTAGAATCTTTCTTTGCTGTAGCCATAGAGAATGCTCTAATACTTATAGTCCTTAATATAAACAGAGAGATTTCCTAGAACAGAACCTTTGATATACCACCGAGTCATCTTTTTTTCTAAAGTAGATTGCCCCAATTTAAAAAATTTTTTTCTTGGTACTGTAGGCTACATATTTCATTTATTGGTTATTTTAACTGGAATGCACAGTTCTTCATTGCTAGGAGGGTGAATGAATTGTCTATGCAGGTTCATCCTCGTGCAGTTTTTGACTAGTTTCTCCAATGAAGCAGCCATTCTCACATGCAGTGCACTGTATCATGTACACTACATTAGCAGTAGTGCAGGTGTAGGATCCACTGATTTCGTAGGTTTTATCCCCATGTCTGACTATGGTATCTTCCCATATGTGGTGGCATAATTTGCAGCATCAACCTTTTTTAGAAGGTTTTGTTCCCTCATTTTTGTTTTTTTCAGTGGGGAGTTTACAAGTAACAAGTTTGTGCTTTAGATTTGGTGGCTGTCTGAATTTCTATCAACTGTCAACTCCTGAATTTATGACACCTGATTGCTTTATGCTGCAATAATTTGTTTATGTTA
>WMED01021365.1:0-11931 GCA_019650415.1 Pipa parva
AAGCTGGAGTCGGAGTCGGTACATTTCTACCGACTCCGACCAAAACTAACTCTGACTCCAAGACTCCGACTCCACAGCCCTGATTCTTGGCAGTCTGATCAGCAGATATGATCTGGTTTGACATAGAGGTTTATGGTGGCAGACGTAAAAGTGTATTTATGAGGAGATTAAAAAATGTTCAAAATAAATAGTGACAGATTTCTAAAAAAAAGTTCCAGCTGGATTTGGCTATAATTTACTGGTAGCACCTTACATTATATGAAAAAAAAAAAAAAAAAATCAAACTTGCGCGCAGGTGACATATTGTTCTCATTCCTTGTCAGAAACCCCTTACTGTTGGTTACAGGAGTATCACATAAGCATAACGGACAGCATGGTGCACCACAACTCCAATGTTGTGTAGTGCACATATAAAATAATTAACAATCAGGAGCATGTATATATTTTATTTGTTTAGACTAAAAGGGATGGAGCTTCAGAACCTACAGCTGTACCAATTTAAAATACAAAGACCGTTAAGAGTAAATAAAAAACAATGAATAAAAGGTATCCCGACTCTATGTCTATAATACAAACACACTGTTTCCAAATGTATCTACCTAAACATGATTAGAATGCCAAACAAAAATGTCAGAAACAATATGCGCAACGTGAAGGTAGTTTAACTACACCAAATTTAATATAACTTTATCATAACATGTTTCAGGCCTAGTGAGTCCTTTATCAAGTGACAAAGTTGCAAACACACACACCCCACTTAAATTACATACCTTCCAATTGTTATACCTCTAAATAACATGACCTCATTGTCAGCGGCGGTAAGCCTAAAGTGGCATTTCCGCTTTAAGATTAATTTCTCATTCATATATTTTGTACATATATTGGTTAATACGTATCCACATATGTTGCACGTTTATATTAGGCATGTACTGCTATATTTTTCATCCAGGTAATTCCAATACTGAAAATAAGAAAAAAAGACTTTCATAGTTGCTTCCTGGACTTTTCACTTTTATATCACAAGGATGGATTCACCTAACCAATCACTAGATTGAAGGAGGGGCTCGTTATGTAATTTAAATGGAGTGTGTGTTTGCAACTTAGGGGGTTATTCAGGAAGCTCCGAAGTGAGGCGCGTAGTGTTCGCCTCACTTCGGAAAAACTGACATGCGCATGCTGATGTCCTGCACGCGGACATCAGCATGCGCATTAAAGGGATTCCCCTCCCGGCGAGGAGACTCGAGTGCTTTCGCCGGGAGGGGAATCCCTTTAATGCGCGTGCTGATGTCCGCGTGCAGGACATCAGCATGCGCATGTCAGTTTTTCCGAAGTGAGGCAAACACTACACACCTCACTTCGGAGCTTCCTGAATAACCCCCTTAGTCATTTGAGAAAGGGCTCACTAGGCCCGAAACATGATAAAGTTACTACCATCATGTTACGCATACAGTTTCTGCCTTTTTCGTTTGGAGTAAATACAAATCATTGCTGTGTACTGCTTAGTTGCAAATAAACAAATGCAGTTTCCAAAATGCATATTAAATGCTTTATCATCAATCCAATATAATATACATACCTAGTAAAATTCTAAGAGATGGACACTAGACCATGGGCCTTGCTAACTAAAGTCCAAATTTACCTCGCTACAATTAGAGTCACATCGCCAAAATAGACACGAATACACTTCTTAGTAATGATTAAGTGGAGAATACACTTGTTGAACAGGCAGACAGTAGTGTTCACTGTTACATGCATAATATGGCATAGTCAGGTGGATAGAAGTAGGATAAGAAGTCTTGGAATGAAGTGAAATTGTCAAGTGAAGAGCAGTGACGTCATTCTCATCATATCCCACTAACTGTATTCTGTGAATATTCTATTTCTATGTTACCTCGTCCCTAGGTCATGTTTTCATTTAATCACAGTCGCCATTATCACTTTTCAATGAATAGTCGCCTTACACAACACACTGGAGCCTTGCCATCAACCCCCCCAATTCGCCAGTCTGAAGATGTGAATCCACAGCAGTTCACCTAGTTTACATTCACACCTTCAACACACTCCTCCACTTAGTCAGGTAGAAGTACCTGTGCGCGCTCATGCAAAGAGATGTGATGAGCTCCGTAAGTTCCTGACTATATTAGTTGCCCAAATTGGTTGCACATTCTCCCCTTTGCAGAGTTTAGTCAATAAGAACACAGGGAAATGGAGAATAGATGCAAATTCATAGCTCTATGTGATTATTCAGACTTTAGTCAATAAGGGTTTATAGCTCTGTTTATCAACTACATTCTTAACCATCTTAGTCATGGCTGAACTGACACCAGTTTATCAGCAAGAAAAGGCACAAGATAAGTTGTAAAGATGATTCAGTTTCATTCATTTTTTGAAAGATAGGAAATCTAAAGCAATGAATTAGGGTGAAATGCCTCACATTTATGTTCAAAGAAATATTTCTATCTATTGAAATACCCTAACGCTTTTTGTTTATTAGGTAATTGTAATACTGCTAGCAGATGCTGATGCTTTTTTTTAGTGTTGAAAAGTGTTTTTGCATTAAATCGGCAGCAACCTTTATAAATATCCCCATAGCATGCTACCATTTTGGTCGGATCTACACTCGAATACCCATACACTCCTATAGACAAGCATAAAAAAATGGGATGTATATTTTAATGTGATCCAGCATTGCTTGGGGAAAAAAAAAGCAAGCTGGGAAAAGCCTCAAGGCTCTCTGGGTAGGATGTTACCCCCTTACACTAAATGAAACAAGCAAATATGTTGCATTTTATTCTTAACCTGGATTCTCTTCCTTGCTACAGCAAATAATAAGTAAATAAAATAACAGATGAATACATCTACACATGGTGTTAAGAAACGAATCTCCTAGCAGCAAAGGAACCACACGGCTGCTGAACCATAACATTTTATAGGTTGTGGGTAAAGGAGAATGTGTCACAAATTCAGCAGCTTCAACAAAACAGCTGTGGTAGACGACAGCAAATATTAGAACAATAATCCACAATGCGGATGGTGACACAATTGTCCTACTGCTTTTATACCTGGGAAAAACGAGCAGTAAAGCGGTAACTAAGTCAATGAGCAGATTAAGCTTGACTAAGTGGTTCTTAACAGCAAATGTAAGATTCTTTGTTTCATTATAATGTGCAGGTCTCTTTTTATTGTCATTGTAAAAATGACTCTGCAGAATGCTAATCGCATCATAAAATTCACAGCACATGTGAAAGACGTCTGATGCCCAAAGGAGTCCAGGATGCACGATTTAAACTAAGACACCTAAAAGGCCATCAAGTGTTTTAAATGACACGTTTCTAACTAAGTTGCTGTGGCGTGAATAAGGCTGTGTGAGCCTCCATGTGATCGAGTAAATCCAGTCACTCATTCAATTACTATTCCAATACATGCCCTGTGTGAATTCTCTGCATTCACATAGTGTTGCTAGGCAGTGTTGCCAAGTGGAAGTACGCTCTGAAGGCCGAGATGCAGTTGTGTTTAGAAGCCTTACTGTCAGTGATGGGGGAGGGCGAGGGGTTTAAAACAAAACTTCCTTTCTCTATATGGGGAAACATTGTTGCTACAAATCAGCAGGTGAACTGGGATTATAACCACCACATCTCCACTGGGAGCCCTACAAGCTTTGTAACACTCAAACAACCTTTTCTTTTTTTCTTTTTTACATCAGTCAGTCCAGTCAGTCTTCTTTGATGTTTGAAATTTTTTTACGCCTTAGAGATGTGCAGTTCAGCTTTGCAATGAATGGAGGTCAGACATAATTGAATTGGCGGGACAGGCCCTATTAAAAATATATGTAATTTACTGACTTGCCCTCTCTGGCAGATTGCATTGGTTTCTGCTGTAGCCTGCTCCTGTATTACCAACTAAAGCTGGGGTACAGCCATTATTAGTCTTTTAAAGGTCAACTCATGTTTGAGAGATTTTTTTGTTCTTAAATCATGCCAAGTTATCGCTTTAAACAGCAGGACAACACACCATTTTCCTACTAGCATGTATGACTTTATTTATGTGTTTTTACACATTCAGTATTAACAAGAATGTTCCCTTTAAGAATATTAATTTTCTAAGTTACAATTGTTAATCCTGAAATAGAGTTTTTTGTATAATCATTCCAAATGATATGTTATGAAATGAATCCAACTAGCTTCCTACCACCTCTCCATTCTGTCTAGTAGTTTCTGATTTTTCTAATAGTGTTTTACTAACACACACTCCCCACTCCCCCTCGTATTTATCAAATTTAGAACTATCCTTAAAAAATTAATTAAATCTTAGGATAAATTATACTTGATGGCAGAGTGGAAAGCTGCATTAGCACATTTCAATTACCTCCATTTCTAAGAAGGAAACCTTTCAAGTCTTCTTGTGATTCAAAGAGCAAGGCAGCCAGCAACTACTACTAGGACTCTGTCAAGAAAACTGTGACATGGAGTATGTGCACACAGTCCATCACAGAAGCACATCTCATCACTGCATACACAAAACTGAACTGCACCCAGGGCTCAGGCAGGGGGAGGAGCTATATTTTTATTACTGCTGTTGAATTCTACTGCTTGCCCTTGTTAAAAGTCAGTAAATGCTTGCTGGTCCTTTTAAGAACAAAATATCAATGTGGCATGTATAACGTGGCTTCTGGGTTGGTTATTCAACAGGAAACAAGTCCTTAAAGGGACTCTTTGAAAGGATATTTGTAGCAGGCATATTTTTATATCCCCAGGTTTATTGCTTTGTTACATGTCTGTAATGATGCAGTAGCAAGCAGCAAAGAAGAGCTATCCTTTCCACCTTGACATAGCTCTGGACAATGAACCAGCACGTGAAGGAAATTAAACTGCACCTTTGTCTATAAATGTGTGTGATGTGGTCAAAATACAGTGGCATAGCTGCCTACAGATCTTCAACCAAAGCATTTGCAGATGTTTTTACATATTTGGCAATGAAGTATAAAACTGCCATGTGCAGAGATACATGAAGACAAAATATTGCACTGGGCCCAACTGCTTCTAGTTACACCACTGAAGGCAGTAATAAACAATAGTCTAACTCGGAGTTTCACACACTGTAGTATTTGCTTCACCATATTCAAACCTTGTTTCCAAACAGAATGTGATATATTATATAATAAAATAAAACATTTGGATCCAGTAAAAAAAAAGGAACTGTGGATAAACAGACAGAAAATATAAAAGGCCTATCTAGTTACATACTGGAACACTCATGTTACCATGTTTCAATACAGATATTTTTTTTAGTATGTCTGGTGTGAAATCTCAGAGCTCATATTCTATATATTCCACATCAGCCTCCACCAAGCCCTTTTAAATAGGGACAGATGCTTGTTCAGTCAAGCACATTAACAAGGAATCTAATGTGTGTAATAGTCATAGACATAACTGCTAGTGGCAAAATATATTAACAATCTCTCTTAACACGAGAGTGGAACAATTACAAATAAAAATAGTTAATGGTGTTTAAAGGGATATTATCACCAAGACAAAAAGTGTTTGCTATGTGCCTTAAATGATGTATAGGATCTTGTAAAGTGGATTAACTCTGCACCCCATCTCACTTTATAACAGGGATACAAGCTGTCTTTATAACAGATTGCTATAGCCGAGCAATGGCGAACCTATGGCGTGTGCCATCACCATCGCAGGCTACAGACCTGACTTGAGTTTTCAGATCAGATCCATGGCCTACATTGAAGGAGCGCTCCTTCCCTGATGCAGGTGCAATGACATCACTCATCAGCGCCGGCACTTTAGGGTGCCGAAAAGGTTCGCCGTCACTGATATAGCCCCTTAGCCTGTCACAGGTTATATCAGCAAAGAAAAGTATTATTCGTGATCTATATAAAGGTAATGTTACACATATCTCTAATCACAAAAAAACAGTCTAGTGATGTTTATGTATATTCCAAAGTTGAAACAGGATTATTTAAAAGTGGATGATTTGGGGAGGACAAAACACATTTAATAAAAACAAAGAAAAGAACACAGCACGTTTCCTGAAAAACAGACTGAATGAGGGAGATCATGCTTGAGCAAGATGCAGGATTCATAGGAAGATGACAATACTATATATAAGTTGTTTCCTTGTGACTCGAACTTCTGAATGACTACTTCGCCATAAAAATACAATATATAAAACCACAAAAACCTTTGTGTAGATGTTGCTTTTAGAAGCAGTTTGATACTCAGTAGTAAGTGGTGAAACTTCAGTCAGATGATTCATTCATACAATAATTGTATCAGTCAACCTATTTTGTGAACTTCTGTAGCCCGCTTTCTGGCTTTCTTTGGAACTTAGTAGGAAGTGGTGCAACTTGGTACATGTGATTAGTTTACATGTGAAGTCTTTAGAACTTAGTCAACCTATTTTTGTAAACTTGTGTAGCCTTTTGCTTTGTGGCTTTGCTATTCTTGCCCCTAGATGTCTCCACTTAAAACAACAACACTTGCAGTTCCCTGGGTCACTTCCAGCAGGAATGAAATGTGACATTATGAAAAAACATCGTCCTATGACTGTGCTTTGTCATAAAAGGCAATAAGCTCTTCTGTACAACCTATTGTACTGCTGTTTCTATGTATCTTGATCACTAGTTACCATCATTATGATCATGTTGGAACCAGAAAACATACATGTGATTGATGAAAGTCCTATTATTTATTTTGAAGCGAGTATAAACGTTAATGTAAGATTACACAGTTATGAAAAATATATATATTTCTCAAAGGGGTAAGATATGATATCTTTATTTTTTTTTAAATATTTTTTAGATTTGTTTTAAAGAAGATTCTTGAGACAGAGAGCCCTAAAGATTAAAATGAATAAAAAATCCAGTCTGCCCTTTCCCATGAAGCGTTAGCTAATATCTGTGGAGTAATATGAAAACGTTCCATTATTTACATTTCACATATGTCTGACTTCCAGGAACATATCCACAGCCTTAGCCCTTACAGTAAAGAAACACTTCCTCTGATGGTCCCAGAGAATCTTTTTTTTTACTTTGTATTCTTGTGTTACTTTCACCATCTTAGAAAATAATGTTAATAAGTCAACTTTTTGAACTGAATATTTGTTATTAAAACTTTCCTCCACCTGTCTGTAATTGTAAGTTATCTATTCTCTTCAGTTACCTTGGTTTCTTTCCTTGCATAACCCAACCTTGAATATCATTTGCCCAAATATTTCTGTACTAAGCAGATCTGATATTATACGTTACATAGAATAGTACAGTATATTCTAATATGGACATTTTACCTCCAAGACTAACCTCCGTATACATCTCTTTGGCACTCCACTTCCCTACCCTAACTAATCAAAAATATTTCCATTTATACAGTAACAATGACAAGTTACCTTAGGTACTTAAGGCACAGTATGAAAATGTTTAGTCAAACCCAAACAGATTACATCAAGTGCATTGAATTGTATCAGTAAAATACTAACTGCCCTATATATGCTGATCAGGTTATGCTTGGCAGGACTGGTCATTTACAGCATCATTCTGCTCTCTGCAGGTGTTGACTATATCAATATTAATTCAATTGCTTTTTATGATATTAGTGCTAGTACTGTAAAAGCGGATGGGTCTAGGGTTGAAAGGCAGTCAATAACTGCCCCTTTAACACCCAGTCAGTTAGGAAGCAGTTTTCCTTTAAGAACAATTCATATATCATTTAATGTTGAGAAAAGTCAGAATAAAATAAGCAGTTGTTTTACTCACAACACCGGTACCAATACTCTGGTGTTTTTTATCAGCATCTGATACTGGAAACAGCAGTCTTTATCCAGCACCATCTTTTTGTCTCTCGCCATAGGAACACAGAACAGTTTAGGGCCACAGCAGCACCACAGGAACACATGGAAACCTTAGCCATGACATCAGCACCCAGACTAAGAGCAGGTTATCCACATCACTCTCTGGGGCTACCCCTTCACTTTCTCCCACCACTTTGGGCTGTTGTTCTCCTAGTGTCTACACTGGCACGCACTGCTGCTCCCTATAACAGTAACTAACACTTCTAACTTCTAAGCTGGGACAGTCTTTTTCCACAGGACTCCCCACTGTAACATCCACCAAGGGCAGTCTACTCCAGTAATATATTTTACTTCTCTCCGAACCACAGTTATAATGATAACTCTGCAGGACAACTTTTGCCCTAGGGCACACCTAGATGTTTCCTATGCCCAGGTACCCTTTACTTACACAGAGATCTCTCTTTCCAGGTGGGTTCTCCCCTCTAGCAGGTTAGGGAAGAGTCAACACTAAGAGACAAACTCTATAAAGCCCCTTAATTAGTAACTCAATCTCACCTGAGACAAAGGTGAGATTTCTGGATTAACTCTTCCAGAACTGGCTGCTGCTATCTCTATACTATATGCTGCTCCAGTATGCTGCACATAATACTGAAAACATACCATATATTACATATTACAGCCATTGTACATTAGTGACATTTTATACAAAATTAATGACATTTTATCTTAGTATGTTACAATATACAGTATATCATCATCTCTAGAAAACACCTTCAGGGCATGCATTTGCGATTATTCCGGGCCAGTGTTGTGACAAAAGAGAGAATGTTCTGATAAAAGAAAAACCCCATAAACAATTCAAGATATTTACATTTTCCTCTAAATAAGTACTTTAATAAACAAGAATATTTTTTTATCTTTTTAATACTTCACTTTTTTATTATTATAATATTATTAATATGTTTTTGAACAAACATTAGTCAATAGTGGGGGCAAGTGATGATGCCTAACTGGTTTCAGTGCAAAATGACCATGATCCAATTGATAATGGTCAGATTAAAACCCAAAAAAAGCATTACCCTTTTGGTTAAAAAGTATACAGTATATTATATCATTAAAACATGAAAGTATTAAACATAGAGTGAGCTCTCTTACACAGTTACCTCAATTACATTTGACATTTTTTGCCTTAGCCAGAGTACTGAAATGACTGGATCCAGGGGTGGTCCTGGCCCTATTGGCGCCATGGGCTAACCCCCCCACGCCCCTCCCCTGCGCTGCCCCCCCCCATTGCCCAGCACCCTCCACTCATCTCCAAAAGCGTTCCAGCAACGCACCTCCTCTGATGAGGTAAGCTGAATGCAACGGCCCTCCTTAGATGTTCGGGTCTTGCTGGCAGCTGCCGAATACAGCAGACAAGATCCGAAACAGTAAGGAGAGCCGTCACATTCAACTTACCTCATTAGAGGAGGTGCGTCGCTGGAACGCTGTTGGAGATGAGTGGAGGGCAAGGGTGGGTGTCGCGGAGCTGGGGGCGCGCGGGGGGAGGAGGTCAAGTTTGGAGATGGGCGATATGGGCGATGTGGGCGACAGCGCCCCTCAGATAGATTGCGCCGTCGCCCACAGGTAGAACCGGCCCTGACTGGATCAAACATGTACAATAGATGACCTGTATAGTCTTGTGTTCGTCTAATTTATTAGAACAAATTAAATTGCTTAAACTTTTATCTTTAGGTTCAAAGTGAGATAAGAAAATCTCTTGGTATTGCTTCTCTTAATAGATGTACTGATCAGCAACTACAACCTATTTACAATGCCAACTGACCAATCAACTCAAAACACCCAAAATTTAAGTGCCAGGTATTCAGATAGAATGCAAGGGGATCAAACCTATTTATAGTGCTAAAACAGCTTCTATGAATAAGGTGGGTCGAGTATAGAAAGCTGCAGCACAGCTTCAGTGGACTACCTAAGAGCTTCGGTATAAGTGATGCAGTAGCAACCAGTATCCAACATGCACTAGCCAGAAAACAGGGATTGGAGGAGAGTTTCTGCCACATTTGTGATAGCAAAATATTTTTTTTGGATTTATTCATTTATTTTTTATATAGTGCTACTATACAATAGCGCTTTATGATTCATGATTATTCCCATGGAGCTTACAATCTACTTTCCCTATTCAGCCATACATACAGATGTATGCCTGGAGGAAACCCACGCAAGTGAGGGGAGAACATGCAAACTCCATGCAGATGAAGTCTAGGGTGGAATTGAACCCAGAAGCCAGCGCTGCAAACCACTGAGCCACCGCACTGCCCTAAATGCTAAAAAAACAACAACAAAAAAACAAAAAGAAAACACATTAAAGCATCAGATAAAGAAAACTGCAATGTGAATTGACAGTTGCACCTATACAGCTATTGTAAACTGCTATATTTGAAACTACCGTATATTCATGATTTTTTTTGTATTATTTTCCTTCATTCTCTACCCTTTGGGCTTCTGCACTTCATACATATGAATTTTATATCGTTGTATCAAGCACAAAGCACCACAAAACAGGAAGTGAATTAAAATAAATTTGTATAAATATGATATGTGAATAATTTGCCATGCCACTCCAAATGGGGCCTTTTATTTTTTTACATTGTTTTCAAGCATTTTAGAAACGCAGTAAAAAATTTTAGCATTTTTTTTATAATGAAGTTAAAAACACTTGTTGAAGAGATGGTTTACAAATGGTTGTAATAAAGCCTTAGTCACAGAAAAACGTACCATTGCACTTTCTTTACCACTGATACAATACAAATGACACTTTTTGGCACATCTCTTGCCACCAGCAAATACCAAATATAGTCATTAGGGAACAACATGGAGATTGATAAGCAAGCTCCGATATTTTGATATATACATGTGGTTCATTTCCGTGCATATAATCAGATAACCGGTCACAAACTCACACTGACAACACATGCTGCAATGCTTTTCTATGATTGCTCACAAATGAAATTAAATAAGACACTGATATTTACAAGTCCTGACACAACGATACACATTTACACTCATTCATGACACACTGGCTGACATTTTCAGTTAGATACAAGTAAGCACTTAAAGGACATGCCACATGCAGATTGACTGGTATGCTTAAATAATGTAATATCACGAGTTTATATAGAGATTATTGCATTTATACCAGTAAGTACGGAAAAGAAAATCTAAATCACTAAATATAAATATTAGAATATCAATGTCGGCAACTGGGTTCTTCTCTAGTTTGAAAAAAAATCTCTTATTTTCCATATTTGAATAACATATATAAATAACCATAAGCACTTGCAAAGCCGATTGTCTAAATGAAGTGCACAGAGAAGTGGTTTTATTCAGTTTTATGTTTGTTTACACTTACTACTGGATCCCCCTCATAGTTTGCAAAAAACATCTTTCAGATCTATATACGGAATTTCTTCTCTTAGTATCCTGTGACTATGGCCATGACATCATTCTAGCCCAAGGGTCGGCAAACTTCCATGGGGAGGGAGCCATTTCGATCCCATATCCAGCAGCGACAACTATTTTGTGAGCCGCAAAGGGGGAGGAGCACACTCCCCTGACCACATGACCTGCTGTATGTAGCCATACTAGTAAAATACAGCTACCTTTCCTTTGAAAAACTCGATAGAAATGTTTCAATATGTAAAAGTCGATCAAAAAATATCGATTGATTTTTACCGTTCAAACAGCCGATATCTACTCGGGATAAACTCAAAAAAAGGGCTAATATTGGCCTTTTCGAGTTTAATAAATTAAGCCCTAATTAGAGTGGGCTTGACTTCATCATCTGGTGCATACAGTGCAAAAAGCTCGCCACTTATTTTAGTGAGAAAGCAGCATGGAGCCTTGCGCCAGAATCCGAAATCCAAGGGGGTAACTCAGGAAAGTCTGAACTTACCTTGCAATCCTTCGATTCACCTCGCCGAGACTGATGCGCGCTCCCTTCTCTCCTCAATGCGGAGATCAGCGAACGCTTTAAAGGTATTCCAGGCTCGTGAGGCCACTCAAGTGGTCGCAAGGTGAGGTGAAGTACCTTAATGTGTTTGCTGATCTCCGCATGCAGGAGAGAATGGAGCG
>WMED01021366.1:0-11376 GCA_019650415.1 Pipa parva
ACACCACTCCAGCCACGTGACACAGCATTTCCATATCCGTTGCCCCCGGTTACCACAATTGTATTTGAAATATTTAAAAAGAAAATGGCTAAGCAATACAGAGAAAGCATAACTGGGGTTCACAGTTTTACCCCACTCCCACAATACTATTTTTTTACTAGGTCAGACATGCTCAGATGAGTCAAAGATCTAATCCATCAAGATGAGTCATGTCAAATAATAATTTTGGAAATGGTAACCAGTGTTACAAAGGTGGGTGACTACTGCTGTGTAAATCTGTTGGTATAGTTTGTAGTTCTTCACTGTACTACACTAAACACTATATACCTAGACTTGAGTAATTTATTTCAAACTACGATATCTTGAAGAAAACCTAATAATCATGTCTAGTAATTAATTACCAAGCAAAAACTTTTTATAGTTAGTAAAAAAAGGATCCACATTTCTCTAAGATCTCGTTTTTTTTTCTCTATGATTGATAATAAAGATATTTAATACATCACTCTTTTCATTACAGCGACAATGATGATACCATACTTGGTTGCCATGGTTAGCATTCTGCAATTCTTCTTAAAAATGCAGGGCTTATTGAAGGATACTTCGCCTAAGAACAATAAATAGGTTTTGTTTAAGGCAATATTACTAGCAGAGAGATCTTCTTTGAATGGAAGAGCCACGAGCCAAGGTCAATTCAGGTCTATACGTCAATATAAGTCACTAATGTAGCATAATTTTTCAAAGGTCATTGAGAGGATCTGTATATTATGAAATATTGGAAATGAATATCTTGATTCTTTCTGAGAAATACATCTTTTAAACTGAATCACTGCCTAAAACTCTGTATATAAGTATATATATTTATATTTATATATCTGTCTATGGATTCAAAAGATGCTTGTTTAGTAATTACATCTACTGCTCCCATCTTTAAATGATGTTATATTAACATTCTCTTTACCAGGAGATTCATTAGTGCTAATTAATCATTCCTATCCATGGTTTATTGTAGATAATAAGCATTATTTAGAGATATAGTTAGGTATATAATTATAACAAAGCACAAATTGTAAATATTTTCAGATGAATTTAAATGTTTGCACCTGTCCATTACAATTAGCTTTGTCATTCAATTTATTTATGGGCTGTATTCAGTGTTTTTGTTAAGAAAATGTATTGATTTTTGTATATTTTCTGGTTATTCCTTATTATCTGAATTAAAAAATCTAATAACAACGATGGTTAATATATGACAAAAACCATATATTCATTAATATATTTTTTTAAAAATGTTTACAAATTTTGCAAACACCAGTTTTAAAGTTTTATTTGTTTCTCTTAACAAACAATTAATTGTGAGAAAAAAACCCCCAAAAGTAGCAAAATGAAAATGATATTACATACTGTATCATTTTACCTTTGTAATTCTAACTCATTCTGGATTATCTTTTATTGCAACTTAAAAATTGTAAAAAATTTATAAAGGTCATTTCATATTGTTCAATTTGTTGAATTAATTTGCCGGGATTCACAGTGTTTTTGCGATGCCAAACTTGAGTTGATTGATTTTTATAGGGTTGAAAAAATTGTTGATATTGAAAAAGATCAATGTCAATGAATTTTAGTTCCTTAAAACTGCCACACTTTGCATGGTTTTCAATGAAGTTCCCATTAAAGGGGCACTATAGTGCTGATATAACTGCACACATACATATAAAACTCCTTTATACTAAGCCAATTGCTGATAGTTAAAAAACATTTAGGTAAGAAATAATACTTGCAGTTTTTTCTCTTAATTAGTTTTCCTGAGAGCTGACATTTTCCTCTCCCTCTACTTTCTGTTCTGCACAAGAAGAAAAAGCTGCCTGACTGCTATTGGTTAAGCAGTGTGGCCACATAAATTAAGTTGAAATGCAGGAGATTACAGAGGGAAAGCTGACTTGTGCACATGTGCTAAGTAGTAAGTAGGGCAAAAATGTCCGGGGGATGATACCTTTTCATGGAAAACTAGCCAATACACGTCACACACACATTTCCTGGTGCAGGAGTTTGTCAGTGCTGCCTACTCAATCATTCTGCATCACATGAAACAACTACTGGTGAGAAATGCTTCTCACTAAGGTATAGTACTGCAAATGTAAGATGTAATTTGACTGCAGTTCCCCTTTAACATTTAAGATAAGATCAATACTAATATTTGTGATCTTTTCCAATAGGAAAACTGTGGCAAAGTCACAGGACCATCTCCATAGGGAATAATCGATTTTTTGCAGCCTGAAGGAGGTGAACAATTTTTGATCAAAAAAATTTCACAGAACAGGTCTTGTAAATACCAATATTGGTTATATCAATATAATTGTGATATTTAGTATTATTTCACTAGTGTTAACCCAGTCAAAAAAAATGTTTTAATTTTATTAATATCCCCATGTCAAATAGTCACACCTTCTTTTACTGGCTTAAACCATTTTTTTGTGGTCCAGTCTTATATCAACAGGACTTCAAATCCCTTAAAGAG
Source organism: Pipa parva (assembly GCA_019650415.1). Lineage (NCBI taxonomy): Eukaryota > Metazoa > Chordata > Amphibia > Anura > Pipidae > Pipa > Pipa parva. The sequence goes on from WMED01021366.1 coordinate 2,516, forward strand.
ATACAGTCATCATGTAATACACTATTATTTTATAGCTAGCACTCTGGGCCTCATTCTCAAAAATCCAAATAGTTGCGTAGAGCTATGAATTCACATCTATTCACCACTTCTCCATGTTTACTTATTAACTAAACTCTGCGAAGTGGTGAATACATGACCAATTTGGGCATCTATGGTAGTCACTATCTTATGGGGCATTTCGCATCTCTTTATGTGCACGTGCGCAGGTACTTCTATTATTGACTAAGCAGAGGAGTGGTGTGAAGGTGAGAATGCCACTAGGTGAACTGCTCCAAATTCACCTGTTTGACTACACCATTTCAAAGTGGCAAATTAGGGGGCTGACAAGGCTCCAGCGTTGTGTAAGGCAACTATTCATTTGAAAGGGACAATGGCAACTGTGACTAAATGACAACATAAGATAAGATACAAATTATTGTCACTGAATTTGTACAAGTACACACCCGTGAAAAATCACATTTGCATCACAATTACAAGAATTGACTTACTGCATCACAAAGCATAAAAAAAGATACAAATTCATAATAAGAATTCAGAGCGACAAGAAAGAGTTCAATATGACTATGGCCTCTGGGAAAAAGCTCTTCCTTAACCTGCCAGTGCGAGAGTGCAGACATCTGTAACGTCTCCCAGATGGTAGGAAGGAGAGCAGATCCTGGTTCAGATGGTAAATGTCCTGTATGATATTCTGTGTGTCTATTTAAACAACGACTTCGATAACTGTTCTCGACTGGGGTTAATTGGGTGCCAATAATGCGCTGGGCTGATTTGACTACCCTTTGAAGTGCTTTGTGGTCCTATGCACTGCAGTTTCCATACCATGCTGTTATACAGTATGTGAGAATGCTTTCAATATTTCATGAATGAGGAGTAGAGAAGTGAAGTGAAGCAACCCAAAATGATGAGAATTCACTTTGACGGTCGAATTCTCACTTTGATGAATAAACCCTATAGTGTTGGCTTATGCCAAACTGTGTTAAGGATTGATATCATGGCTGCATGTGGAATTGCATGGCTTCAGGCTTGTGAATTTGATTCGTAAACCTGATCCGGCTCTGCTGAAAATCAGTCCTGCAGTGTTCCTTAGCATTAGATCAGAATTAAGCCATCATTCTATTACCGCTTCCATTCTTGCAACAAGTAATGAAATACATCATCATTTGGCAGCTCAGCTTAAAAGCCTGGAGTCCTACTTCAGGTATCTTTAAATACAAGGAAAGAACCATCTTGTGTTTTTTTCTTTTTTTCAATTTTTATCCATTTTTAATTTCATCCTTATCTCACTCGCCTTGCAGAAAGAGGTTCCATGCCCTAAACAACCACCCAAATGTAATTCAAGTACTTCTGTTATATCTTCAGCTAACCAAACAATGCCTATGGCATCCAGACATGATCACCTTATCTTTTTTTTTTTTCTTTTTTTATGAAAAATGCATTGAGTTGTGCTAACCTCAGGGTAACGTACAATACAGTTATACGTTTTCTGATTGTCCTCATTCATTACAAAGAAAGAAAGACATAGCTGGAAATTGCATTCTTTAAACTTTATTATTAGAAAGTCACTTGACAAACAATGGAAAGCGCCACCGTTCCTGGATCCCAGTGCATTCACATTAATATTCCTATGGCATGTAGTTCAATATTCCATTTTTAAAGGTAGAGCATCTGTATTATTTGATGTATGATTTTTAATATGATATCTATCTTTCAATGCAAATTAAAAGGGCAACAAATAATTTGGTTTGTAGCTTCTGATTGCTTTCTGCTTGTGCGGTCACTACAGTAAATGTTTAATTGTTACATTGATTGTCTTTTGTGTTTACGTATAGCTACTTTGAATAAAATCAATTAAAAAAATGCCAAATTTATGCCTAGGATGAGATAAGTTTAAAAATAACCAAAATCATGCAAATAATGTAAACGCAGTTTGTTTAAAGAAGGTTTTTATTTTGGTCTAATAAACCCAACTCCCCTTAGCTTCCTACTATGTATGTATGCGTAGGTACATTTCTATTTATAAAGCGCCACAAGGTTACGCAGCGCTGTACAATCCAACAATACAGTTATAATAGTACAATCCAACAATACAGTTATAATAGTACAATCCAACAATACCGTTATAATACAGACAAGGGAAAAGTGCGTAACAAAGAACAAGTGAAGTACAAGTACTACTCTAATATATTCTTCATAACTCATTGGGGATATTTACTAAGAACATTCACCTTTTTTACTATATTCACCCCTTTTTCACTGCTATTGAAATTTACTAAGCCCTTTCCAACATTTTTTTTTTACTGACACAACATGTCGCCAGGTTGAGGGTAGCTAAAATCCACGATTCCCTATGGAGATGGGTCTGTAAAAAGTTCCTGGTGTAATAATCGGTGATATCAATATTGATATCAAAGGGCCCCCCTTGACAATAATGTTAATTGTTGCGGTATTACCTCATTGATATTTACCAGTATCGAGTTTTATTGATATTGATACTTTTTTTTCCACATTTCAAAAATGAGGAGAAAAGGTAAATGCAGTGGGGGGAAAAATCGGCAAAAATGACGATATGGTTTTCCAACTTTAGTAGATCTGCGCCAATGTATGTGACATATAACCAAGTACGATACTGGTAATATTCCTTTTGTAATCAAAACTTTCCATTTGAGACCTTTTTTCCTTAATGTCTTGTTCTTGACATAGCCCTCTGCAATCTGTTACTTTAACTGATTCATAAATACTTAACATTTGCCTGGGTGAGCACTAATTAGATCCAATGTTGGATAATCTTTGAAAGCAAGATCAATACAGGGTATTTGTAAACACAATTGAGATGTTTTAAAGAGGCAAATAACCTACCTGGGATGTTTTAGTTCCTATTAAGATCCAAAACCTAGAACAAGTGGTTGTTGATTTGTAAAGCCTCTATCAAACCTCTCCCCACTTTATAGTTGTTAGTAAGCAAAGTGTTGGTATATTGTTTGTCGACATTTAACCTGGGTTAACACCACTATATAAAATATAGCATTGGGCACCTGGAGAGCGGCCTCAGGGGAGGTGAATGTTGGAAACAACATGAGGCTAAGATCTTTATTGTGTTACAACAGTAATTAACAAACTAATAAAGCAAACTGTTTTTCAAATGGTTAAGTGAATACCCCTTAGGGGAAATCTTGAGATGCTAGGCTTATATTGATGCTCAATGATTTGTTTGCTATAGCCATTTAAATTCAGCGTAGTCCTTTTCTTTGTTTTTATATTCCTTTTCCACTTCGTAACCACAATTGCCTTTAATGAGCACTGAAACTTTTCTCTTGCTATTTAATTTTATATTTATTTACTTTGGGTGTAAATTGAACAAAACAAGTTAGTGAATTCGCGGGACAATTATCTTTTTTTTTTCATTCCTTTTTTTTGGAAATAAAATTGTATCCTGTAGCGTTAGTTCAATTAGAATGCAAATAGTCCTAAGGTCGTTAGGGGATCCAGGGGATTGTTAACATATTGGTTGATTAGTAAGACAACGTGGTGGGTCAGGAATTAAAGAGGAACGGAGTTAACAATGATTCACTGCATTATTTGTGTCCAATTTGTTGTATTTTTCCCTAGTATTCTGACAGTTATTATTTTTGGTTTTTGACAACAAAAGTTTGTTTTTTGCATCAATTGGTTCTGCTGTTACTTATGTACAGTACTGTATGTACACCATGCACGGTGGGCGAAATTTAATAAACTCGAATAGACCCAATTTCGATCGATATTTACTGCAAGAAACAGTCAAGATCTTGTGGAAATAAACTTAAAAAGATCCGATTTCACCCAAAGTGTCCTTGCAATAGCCATTCTGTAAGCTTTTTATTGGCTGTTCAGTCTCATGAGAAAGAGGAGTATAAGGACAGAAATGCCTCAAATGCATTTATAGTTTCTGTATATTCAATCTGTGCTTCGTTCATTGAGTCTATAAAGTACAATATAAAGTATAATCGTTAGCTATTTAGCTTAAAACATTAGTAGGGGCTTATTCATGAAAGGTCCAAATTCACATTCATTTGCCAATGTTTTGCATGTTCATTAGACTCTGCAATGTGGCGAATTTGAACCCAATTCGGAGGTTTATGACAGCTGAATATTTACAGAGATCTTTAGATCACTTTGCGTGTATGTGTGCAGATAATTCCCCTATTCATTAAGCGTCATAATCTGTCGCAGTAGAGAATTCGGCAAGATATATTGTGTCACAATAACCAGTTTAACTTTGTCAGATCCAGGTGGCGCATTAGGGGGGGCTGATGGCGGGCTGCTTCTGTCTGACTGATTACGCTGTTCTACGCAAGAAACACGGTGTGACGCAGTTTTCTTCTTGACCATGGGAATAATGAATCAGAGTATAGTGAGCCAAAATTATGAGAATTCACTTTGACAGTCAAATTCTCACTTTGATGAATAAGTGAAATTCATGGATTCAACTTGAAAGGTAGCACTTTTACTAGAGTAGTGCTGTATTTCAATAACTGCCATGCCAGTCCAAATGGAAATTTTTCTTTTTTTTGGTGTTAATGGTCCTTTAAAGATCCATAAAATCCCACCAGTAAGTATAGAGCTGCATTCTTGCAAATGATTTCATGATTTGCCTGGCCACTTATAAGTCATTATAAGATTAAAGAGGCAGAATTTCCACACGTTTCCACAAAGTTTTTTCAAAAAATTCTAGTAACCAAGATTATTCGGAGAAATTTGCATCTCCCGGTTTATTGTAGCGGAGGGATTGTAGCCCCTCTCGGTGTAAAGTAGGGAAGATAAACATTTTCAGATCAGTTCATAATGAACAGTTATGCAGTTAACGAGTAAAAGATTATATTTACAAGCTTGTGTTTTATATTTCTGAGTAAATCTTCCTTTCATTCTCCTTATACCTTATTTGTCAGTTCTCATTGATAATTTTTCAGCATAGAAAATACACTTTGGCAACCACTGTATATATTTAATTCTTTTTTACAGTAATGTATGTCTGATAAAATGTCATCATAATGAATGTAATCTGCTCTGAATTCACACCTTCTATAAGCATAAAGCAAAAACAAAATCAAAAACACCTCAAAAATCCTTTCACCCCTTGAAACATACAGTATGTCTCCCACCTAAATTTACAGTTATTTTCATAAATACTTTAAAGCAATCCTTATATTGCATCAGCATGTGCGCTAAAGCAAATGTCATCAAAACCAAGCATTTTTAGTTGCTTGACACAAATTACCTGAAAAGTGGGAGAAACTTGAGAGGATATTATTAAGTTGGAAGGGGTTTTTGAGTGAGGGCAGGCATTATTTGTGAGAAGGCATAGTTTAAAGATGAGCTCACATGGAAGAGGTGATAAGTTCATCCGCTTTGGTTGTAAACAGAAAGGAAAACATTTACTGAAAAAGTACACCGGGCCTGTCACTTGGCCTTGACTTCTTTCAAATTATGTTAAAAAGAAAAACACTTTGAAGAGTAGTGATCAGTGATGACCATATGACATCACAGTGGACCTTTATATGTATGGCCCTCCAGGCCCCTACCTGCTCGAGCGCAGTGGTGCTCTCCTTTAGATAAGGAGCGCATTGGGAGTTTTAAGCTACTCTCCCGGCTTCTAAGCCTCCCGGCAGCTCTATTGTTACTAAGGGCTTGTGATGCTTGTTGAATATACCTATAGAAGAAGTATTTGTTCCTGCATCTATAATGTTTCCTATTTTACTATATATTTTCCTCTGTGTGACAAGTTAATAAACTAAAGTCCCTGGTATCCATGTTTCACACCACAAAGATACTTATCACGTCAAATACCCATAATCCTGCAAATCAGTGCAAGGGCTCACTCTAGAGGGTAGAGTCATGAAATGTTCTGCTGCTATCTTGCGCTTATGGTAAGGTGCTGTACAATCCATAACTGCCATATTTAACTGTAGCATTATGTAATCATTTATATGGCACTGATATATTACACAGCGCTTTTAAAGAGAGTCACCATTCACTTCAGTCCCTGCCCCATGGAACTTACAATCTAGTTTCCCTATTCAGTCACACACACATAGACAGACACAGATGTATCTTTTTGGATTGTGGGAGGAAACCCACACAGATGCCAGGAGAAAATACAAACTCTATGCAGATGAAGGCCAGGGTGGAACTGATCCCAGAACCCAGCACTGCAAGGCAGCAGTGCTAACCACTGAACCACACCTTTGTGTGATCCATTTTTCTACCTTGTGATGATTCATATGAGTTTGCAAATTGAGTAGAACTGAACTTTATTTATATTAGAAGCAAGAAAAGTCAATACTGAATTATAGAGACAACCCTCAGGTAACTAGTTGACTTATATTACCAAAAATTGAAACTGAATTTATGGAAATGATTTAACGCACAATTCGCATTTTTTTAAATAACCTTGACTGTATTTCATATACAGACAAAACCATATTTATCTTATTGTGTTGCCCTGGAGGCTGCTGGCAATTATTGAGTGCCACTTCTTTCCTAGAGGAGAAGAGCAATAATTAAATGCCTCTTGTGCAAAAAGATTCTGGTTGGAGTTGGAAAGCTTGAGGGGCATATTTATCAATGTGAATATGTATATATATGTGTGAATTTGCAACAATTTGCCACTTCTTGAACTATACTTATTCAGCAACAGTTTGTGATGATAAGCCAATCACATCTTTCTGCACCACTTTGCGTCTATTACAACACATCATTTGTCAAAGTAACAATTTAGCCAAGGTTTACTTACTTGAGTATGTAGATCTAACTTTTTGGGATTTTTGCTGCTCTTCTGGTGACGTTTTTCTCAAATGACTTAGCAACTGCTAACCTAAGCTATGAATTGTTGTCATTTATGCAACTGTCATCTGGCGACAGTAATGGCAACCGCAATGCAACAAAATTCTGACGTTGTCCTTTCTTATGATAATTCATGCCTATGTTGTCATTATTATAGAAAAAGATAGTTATAGTGATATAGCGATATGTGTAGAGAAGATCCATATAATCGCTGCAACAATATACAATTTATTGAATATGCAATACTTAAGATTTTACTTTTTTAAATTATTGAATGGTGCCCGGTAGGCAAACCTCTTGTCCAAAAATTATTTGATAACTTCTGTAGCCAAAGAGAGATTAGGTTAAAATGGAATTGTCAGTACAGCATCAGCAGCATCAAGTATAGTCAGCGTCAAGTATAGTCAGTGTCAATGCATTTTTATTTCAGAAGAACCAAATTCATTCATTCATCAAAGTTTTACATAAATATTATATCAGTCTGATAGCACAATTGATCCGTTCTTATGATGGAATAAATTGTTAGGTAGAAGAATCATAGAAGGAGAACATAGATTATAATGAAAATTAAATAAAATAAGTGTAATTTGTAACAACCATTAAACAAACATCTGTTGCTATCTGGTGGATGCTTGTGTACATAAGTTCAACCTTTTTATTGTTTAAGTAGGAGGGAAGCAGTGTCAGCCTGGCCTACCAGGATACAGGAAAGTTTTTGGGTGGGCCCTCCTGGAATTTTAAACCTGATCCATTGTGACATATTCCCGAGAGTAGTACAAATCAGGGAAGGGTTTGAAGACAAAAAGTCGGATACAAGTACATCATTGGGACTGATGAGGGGAATAAAGAGACAGGGAAATATATTTTGCTTAGTGGTTTACTGGTGGGCCCCTATCTCTTGATTCTTGGGGCCCTTGATCTCTTGTTTCCTGTTGGGCTGCTGATCTCTTGTTTCCTGGTGGGTCGCTGATCTCTTGTTTCCTGGTGGGCCCCTGATCTCTTGTTTCCTGGTGGTCCCCTGATCACTTGTTTCCTGGTGGGCCCCTGATCTCTTGTTTCCTGGTGGGCCCCTGATCTCTTGTATCCTGGTGGGCCCCTGATCTCTTGTTTCCTGGTGGGCCCCTGATCTCTTGTTTCCTGGTTGGCCCCTGATCTCTTGTTTCCTGGTGGTCCCCTGATCTCTTGTTTCCTGGTGGTCCCCTGATCTCTTCATTCATGGAGGGCCCCTGATCTCTTCATTCATGGAGGGCCCCTGATCCCTTCATTCATGGAGGGCCTTGCACTTCAGTCTAAGACTGGAGGGAAGAAGTCAGTACTATATAGAGAGGGGCATGCAAAAATTGTACATTTCACCTCACACATTTATTATTTGTTGTTCTGTATGGTTTAAAAAGACCAATACTGTATCTTCAACAAAGGATTCATGCACTCCTACTCACATGTAGTGGAGTGTGGTGACTGTGGCTGGTCTCTATCCAAGTACTGGCTGAAGGTGGGGGCAGGTCCTGAGACCATTCTCTCCAGGGCTCCAGTGGAAAAGATGGTACTGGGCTCTTCTTCCTCCCTGCTTAGATGCCCATGCCAGTAATTACCATCAGTATTTATTCCTATGTTCTCTGCACATGGGCTCCTGTGTGACCACTACTACTGTGCCCATGCAATTTATTCCCAGTGGCCCCAAGGAGATGGATTTTATGATTTGTGTAACAATTTTCAGCATTTAGTAACCCCCAAACAATAAAAAGTTACAAAAAAAGTGTGCATGTGTGTGCATATCTGTGTGTGCAAAACTACTGTGTGCATAACTGTGTGTATGTGCGGGCATATCTTTGTATACATATCTGTGTGTGCATATCTGTGTGTACATATCTGTGTGTACATATCTGTGTGTGCATGTGTGTACATATCTGTGTGCATAACTGTGTGCATGTGTGTTCATATCTGTGTGTGCATATCTGTGTGTGCATACAGTATGTGTGCATTTCTGTGTGTGCATATGTGTGTGCATGTATGTGCATATCTGA
>WMED01021367.1:0-11931 GCA_019650415.1 Pipa parva
GCCATGAATCGTGATACGAATCGAATCGTTGTTAAAATGAATTGTTACACCCCTAGTATTATAATATAGCTTAGTGGTTCAGTCTAATGGGAAATAGGGTATAGAGCAGGGATGGTGAACCTATGGCACGCGTGCCAGAGAAGGCACACAGAGCCCTCTCTGTGGGCATGTGCGCTGTCACCACAGTTGCCTGTAGCGAGGCGTGAACCCGACCTGACAGTTTTCATGCCGGATCCATGTCCTACACTGAAGGAGCAGTCAGTAGTTGCGGAACTCATCTTCCCTGATGCGGGCGAGCTCCTCCCCGACACAGGCGCAATGACATCACTCATCAATGCCGGCACTTCGGGGAATGGCGCTGGTGAGTGATGTAACCTTTTCGGCACTCAGAGTGTAAACCTACACTTTTGAGTTAAAGTGAGTAAACCTACATCTCTCCTTTTATTCTAGGGTAGAAATATGTAGTTTTTCAAATGGCAAAAAAATATCAGATTTTAGTTTTTTTCTTTCTTCTATGGAAATTAGTAACTGGGGATCCAATTTAAACAATGAAGTGCCTTCCCATTAAAAAATACTTTATAATCCTATACAAAAAAAAAAAAAGTATTATCTTTAAAGAATGACTGTAGATTAAAGTGCTGTATTGTAGTCCAGGCAGACTCTAGGGAACCTAGCTAATGTTCTGTTAAGTGAAATGATCCTGTTATAAGATTAGCACACAAGGGTTTTAAAACAATATGTTGTTATGGTTCTCATATGTCATATGAACATAGAAATATTCACTTTATGAAAGGGTTAAAATATGTCTGTAGTCTTTTTATAGATCTATGACATCACCTTTGGTATTATTGTGTATTGACTTTAGCCAACACTGGTAAACCTGATTAACTGGATGGTGTAGCACTATTTCTATACTCTGCTTCCAGAAGGGTTTAGTATCCTTTGTCCTTAGCCTGTCATCCAATATGAATGACATCACAGTGTAAGTTTTATTTCACTTTTTTTTCTATTTTTAGGTAATATATATATAAAAACTGTAGTCTTAAAGCAAAACTAAAGCCTGTTAAAGATTTAGGCTAGAATTAGCGTACCTGATGCATAGGGTACCAGCTTATAGGTGCACCATTCTGATAACTGCGAACACTGATGCCTGTAAAGTTTCCACCTGGAGCTAGGCATCTTTATACTCTTGATTCAGGATTGTGCGAAGTGAGCTCCAAATCCTTCGGCTCACTTCGCACAGACTGTTATGTGCTCGCTGTTGTCCTGTACGTGGACATTAGCGAGCGCTTTAAAGGGATTCCAGTCTCAGCAAGGCGACTCGAGTGGTCTCGCCGAGACTGGAATTCCTTTAACGTGTTCGCTGATGTCCGTGTGCAAGACATCAGCGAGCACATATCAGACTGTGCGAAGTGAGCCGAAGGACTCGGAGCTCACTTCGCACAATCGTGAATTTCCCCCTTGGTCTGTACTGCACCCATACTGCAGGGCTGGTTGCTAATATTCTGTGATGTATATTATGGACTGGGATGGTTTTCTATCCAGCTATGAAGTTTATAACCAAGCTAATGTCAGTCTTGCATCATGGGTATTTTATAAATATTGTGTAAAGTGAATGTTGTTACCAGATCATCTTTTTAGCAATGGAAAATGTACAGGCTTAATGGTGAAGTAATATATGTATCTGTATAATGCATGGTTATTGCCAGTAAAGAGCTCATTAACCAGATTAAATACACAGACTAGATCAGGGATGGTGAACCTATGGCAAGCGTGCCAGAGAGGGCATGCGCGCCGTCGCCACCACTGCCTTCAGTACAGGCCGCGGACCTGACCTGGGAGGCGCTCCTTACCCAACGCATGCATGCTTCTCCCCTGTGGCAAACACAATGAAATCACTCATCAGCTCTGGCACTTCGGAGGACACGCTGGTGAGTGATGTTACCTTTTCGGCACCCAGTGTTGAAAAAGTTTGCCACCACTGGACTAGTTCATCCCTTTAACAAGGTATCATTTTAAAATGCATTCTACAAGACATAGCTACAATACAACACACTTGGTTATTATAGTGATAAGTTATCTCATTGGTATTTAAATGTAAAGGAATGAGACAGATATAGGGTAGGCAACTTATCCCTTATCCTGGCTGCATTTGTTGATCCAGAATGCATTTAAAGGGACACTGTTGTAAAAATGTTTCTGTTTGTTGTAGATTACTGCTTATTAGCATGTTGTAAACCTGATATCACCCGCCCCCAGTTCTCTTAAGCTAAACAAAAAATATGAAAGAAGACTTAAATATGTATAGAGATTCATCCACTAGATAGTGTATTAGAAAAGAAAAGTAAATTACAACTTTTGAGTACTAAACTCTCATTAATTTTAGTTGTGAGTCTTAAGAAGGGTGGGGAAATATTTACTGGTAAGGCTTTTATGTTCCAGCACTGCCGCTGATCTCTCTAATTTCCCAGTGTCTTCTACTCTTGACAAGCGCTACAGTCTTCTTAATTTCCTGTTCCTATGTATTTGGGGCAGTTCGGTGGCTCAGTGGTTAGCACCTTGCAGCACTGGGCTCTGGGCTCAATTCCACCCTGCACTTCATCTGCATGGAAGTTTGTATACAATACAATACAATAAAGCAAGCACAATAGCAGTTTTACAACAGAAAACTGTTACTGCTCTTGATCTATCTGCCAAAACACACAGGAATAGGAATTGAAGGGGATCGCAGGTGGGTGAATCCAGCTACTCTGTCAAGAATTTTGCTTCTTAATGTTCACTGCAGTGCTGCAATTTACCTTTCAATGGTTCCTCTAGGCAAATTTATATTAATGCAGAATTCTTTTATATTAACAGTAAAATACACTGCATGTTTAATGAAACACAATTTATGCAAGCATGAAGCTCTCAACATTAATTGTTATCACATTTCAGTGTGTTCAGGGATTCATTGAATTAGATGAAAATGAAAACAATGTTAGAAAGTAACTCAATGCTTTGCTAGTCGTGTCAAATCTCTATTTGATGTTATGGCTGAACATCACACTAAAATCTTGAGATTATCACTCAACTACAGACTTGCAATATCACTGGATAGCCATTAATGCATATTGTACTTAGCAATAGTGAAAAAATTCAAGGGGCTCTCAAACCTGCTGGGGCATTTTAAAAGAGGACTGTACTAGTACAGTTTTTTTTTTCACACTACAAGAATGCCCTAACCCTCAATAAAGTGTAAGTCCACTGTGATGTCAGACCCTTACTCCTTTTATAGTGTTGCCAGATAAATAATTACAAAATAATCAAGCACCTTTCCTTAATGAGTAATAGATCTATTTCTTTGTCTCTAGTTCAAGAATAGTTGCAGACAATTTCATTGCAGCTGCCATTGTCACTTTTGAAGAAATAGTCACCTTACACTGTACCAGAGCCCCAAATTTGCTATTCTGATTACCTGAAGTCAGATAGGTGAATTTGGAGCATTATGCTTGTAAGATTTGTCAGACTGCAACTGACTCTGCCACTTGCTGAATATGTGACGTACCTGTGCACATGCATATGAAGTAATGCAAAGAGCTACGACTATTGTAGTCACCCGAATTAGAAACGTATTCACCACATCACATGAGTTGGCTCAAAAAGCGAACATAGGGAAGTGATGATCAAATGCGAATTCATAGCTGTACATGACTATTCGGACTCTAGTAAATAAGGCCCCAAGGGTCTTCTGTTCTTATTTCAATGTTGAGAAGGATTCATGTTGTCTCTTGTGGTTTGTACCAGGTCAAACTAATCTGGTTTGAGAAGTGTCTCACAAACGTTACAAAACCCCTGTAGCTAGATTTGTACAAATGCTTCTATTTCTTGAGGATTCCCAGATTTCCTTCTTATACCTTAGCCGCGGAACACCTTATCAGTCAAATACCTCACTCATTCCAAGGCTTCCGTTCAAGAGAAAGGAAACACATCCCTTTTGCAGATGACTTTTATGATATATTTCAAAAACTACCACTTCTTTATTTTCTGCACTGGCCATAATAAATCCATACAAAAAACTTTCTGTTCTGCAGATAAACTCATCTAAACATGTAAACTCTCCAATCGATAACCCATCTACCCCTTTTCCTACCCTTCCCTTTCACCTTCAGTGTGTCAACTATTTTAAATACGTGGTTATTCATTTACACAAAGACCTTTTCAGATTTAACCATTATTATACAGCTGAAAGTAAAAATTAGGTAAACTCAACCTATTTAAAATTATATTCTTATCTAAATTTACATAAATACTGAAGCAAGCACCAATAGCTATCCCTAAATCCATAATTACAAAACCCCTCAGACACTATTTTCTGTTATACCTGGGTATCCAATACCCTAGAGTCAGTAAGTGACTAACAGTGAAGCTACACTTTGCTGAAATTAGCTAATGGTCCTATTTTTCTAACAAGGAGAGATTAATAGGCTCTCCACATTCTAGGGGCCTCAGGCAAGAGAGGAAGCATCTTTTGTTTTTTTACCAAATTGGCAAAATACAGGCAGTTGTTTTCAAGAGGCCACTCTGGATATTTTCACAAGTTGTATAGTTCAACAAAGAAGGCCTTATGTGTTTTGATGCAGCTTACAAGGCAGTTTCAAGCAATAGCCCATTAAACAAAATTGTGTGCCTTTTGTTGCAATTACTTTTCACATTTTGGCATGTTTTTAACCACATATGCCAAATATCAGAAGTGGCCTTAGATTAAAAACCCATTGAGTGCCCTGACAAAATTTGTAGAAAGACAATTTTGGAGAGGCTACTTTGCATATTATACACAAAAGAATGGAAAAGTATTGATTTGCACTGTTGGGATTTTGAATTGATTGATTAGAAAGTTGACTTATGTCTAATTCTCTATATGAGCTGGCGTATTGCTTTCTTTAAATGTAAGGTAAACAGTCATAAACTCAGTTCTGTTGGACAAAAAAGCACCACCATTAAATACAGTGGAGAAGAACACTGGCAGAGAATCTCTGTGCTATTTCAATATTAATGGATCATAAAACATGTTTCAGCAAAATATAAAGCTATGGGAACATTTGAAAGCTTTAGATACTATCTTTTTTATCTATAGAGAGCTGATATGGTGTACCTGATTGTAGAAAATGGAGAGTTTGTAGTACAATAAAAAGAACTATAATATTTAATATATCTAGTCAGTGCACACCTACATAGCAGATGCTTTAGTGATGGTTGGCAGGGGGCTATATCCCAGTTAACTTTAGTTTTGAGCTAAATGCTTTAGGATCCGACTACAGCCTGTTTACTGTATACCTATTGGAAATTGCATGTGACGGGTGTTTGTTAGCGATCAGACAACACAGGCCTTTTTTAGAATGTGATTGTATGTATACTTATCCATCTAAACCAATCAGAATGTATGTTGTAGCTTTTGCTACTAGAACACTGACAGGAAATGATTTTGCAGAGAGAAAGATTTTTGGTTACTAATTAATATGCAGAATAACAATTTTATTAAGTCACTATTTCTGTGACAGATTTTGTGGGTCTCTAAGACCACCTAGGAGACAATAAGGCCTCATTCAAATTGCTGTTTTAGTTAGCTGGTTGGATTAGCAGGTGCAACTGCTATTAAGCAATAGCATCCCATAATTTCTTTTGACATTCGCATGAATACATTCTTATTGTGTATGCTGTTCTGTCTGAGTTATGGCATACTGCAGCTTTGGTGTGTTACCAATAGTTTCTACTTTCACATCACCATTTATTCCCATGGGCTGTATAAGAAAATGTTTGGGAATTAAATCTATTGTGGTAAATTTCATTTGCATCACTTCCTGTTCTTCTCTTCCTGAAATGGGATGTGAATCAATGGCATCAGTCGCATGATGCAATTTTACATTTTCAAAGGTTGCATTTTTTTTTAACAATGCTGTAAACGCCAGTGTGAAATAGGAATCTCAGAATATAAGTGAATTAGAGCTGACAAAAGGGGAGAGCTTGAAAGGAATAAAGCAGTCCAGTATGGGGGAGGCAATGACTGTAAAGGGTTTTACTGAACACCTTGACATGCCTGCGTACTGTTTTCTAATAATAGAAACAAACAGCAGCATATCTTGAAATTGCAAATAATTTCTTTTGGGATTTAATTTTGTAAAGACTGGCTGCGCACAAGCTGTTTGTGTTGAAATACAAGTCATATGGTTGTACAGTAACAGTTGCCAGGGAATCTAGATATCACACTGTTTTTGCACAATGATTAAATCAATACATGTTATAGCACCAACGGCAGCACATTTCCTCTGTGGGAAATGAGCTCTGGTCAACCCAGAATGCTATTTCCATATTTCAGTAACCTGTGAAGTGGAAGTTACACCAGCCTTAAAGTGAAAATATAATCTTATTATAAGCACATTTACAGCAGCCTCAAAGTGAAAATATACTCTTATTATAAGCACATTTATAGCAGCACTAGCAGCTTTCAAATAAAAATACGCTCTTATTATTATTATTAGCAAATTTACATCAACAGCTTCAAAGTGAAAATATACTCTTATTATAAGCACATTTATAGCAGCACTAGCAGCTTTCAAATAGAAATATGCTCTTATTATTATTATTAGCAAATTTACATCAACAGCTTCAAAGTAAAAATATATTCTTATTTTTGGCAAACTTACAGCAGCCCCAAAGTGAAAATATACTTTTATTATAAGCAAATTTGCAGCAGCTTCAAAGTGATTTTTTTTCTTATTATAAGCACATTATAGTTGCATTTTCTTTACAGTTCACAGGCTATGAAGTATGAAGCTACAGTAGTGAATTTAAAATTCCATGCATTTTTGCATTTACTAGTAGATGTGTAAGCTTACATATTGCTTTTTGCTGTAGTAATTCTCATTGTGTTGAAACACAAAAGAATACATTTCTGGGTAGAAGTTGTTTATATTGCATAATGTGACCTACATTTGGTGTCATTCAGATTTTTCATTCTTCATTTATATTCATGTTGGCTATACTGTGGTTAAGTGTCTGATACAAAGCAATTTAGCCAAGTAGACATACTGTGCTGGAATATTACAGCCAGTGTTTATTTTTTTCTTACCATGAATTATGCATTTTTACATTTGCCCATATGTCTAGAAGTTTGTAAGTACAGTATGCAGCAAAATTTTCTCCTGGATCTAAACCATTTCAGACCAAGTGATCGTGATCTCACTCTCCAACCAGTTTCACACCCTATTCTCTGATGATGGGATTTTTTTTCTGGTCTTTTTATGTTAATTTAGTAGAGAAAAATCTCTTTCTTTGTATCCTTGGGCTAAAACAGGTCCCAAGATCCCTTCACACCTTCTAAATTTATTATGTAATTAGCGTAGTTAGCATAGTAGGGCAAATTTATCTACAAACTTTTTAGAATAATTAATGTAAAGCATAAGATAATTGTGTGTGACGAAAAGTCCTTTGTTCATGGATGGTAAATGTATAAATCTGTTCATGGATAAACAGATCTGTATCCGACAAGGTTGATCACATTTTTATTAAATACTGTCTCATAATGTCGGCATCAGCATATACTGTATATGCAGACATTGGAATACCACTAGTATCTGTAAATGGTTAGATATGAAATATTGTCCAGTTGTGTGTGTTTGTGTGTGTGTGTGCGTGTGCTTCCCAGTCATCTGGTCTTTGGACATTGGGTTAAACAACTGGATATGCTTATGTGTGTATATTTTGCTAAGGCTCTTGCATTAGAGCTATCTAAGCAGTGCCATAGATTTACATTTAGATATTGTATTTCAACCACAGCTACCCTGTAACCAGTAATACTATAAGTAGAAACTAATGAAACTTCAAGATACCTAATGATATTCTTGTTTGACCATCACAGATAAAATGTCTTAAAACGTTACATTGAATCTTAATTGAGTTTTGAAGGTTTTAAGACTCTTGCCTTGAAGCCAGATTCAATAAGATGGATCACAATCCATATCTCTGAAGTAGAGTTATGCCAACTTTTTGCAGCATTCATTTAGTGCAAACTTATACTTCCTGAAGACAAAATTGGATATGACACATTTATTGATATTCCACACTTATTCTATTTTGAATGTTTAAATTTAGATATGACACATTTTTCACAGTTGTTACAGCTAGAGACATTCCACATGTCTTTCTACAATGTAAAAAACTGTGTACAGCATACTGTTTGCCAGATGAGTCAGAAACACATCTGAGCAACAACAACTTACGGTATAGTGCATTTTCAGTCAATTTCCTGCAAAGCGAAAAGTTGGTAAAATACAAAAACATTTGGAATAAACTCATGTAGGAAATGACAGATACTAATTAACTGATATACAGGATATATATATATATATCTGACAGGTTAGCATGGTAGTAAAAGATTAATGTGAATCTATCAGCTTTTATAAGAAGTCAGGAGGGGATGCAAGACACCAGCTGAGTTTAATGGCAGTGTTTGCATAGATGGAAGCTTAGAATTAGTAGAATATGTTGTCTTGATATAACCAGAGCAATTTCAGATGACTTTAGTGTTCAGCCAGTTTATTAATAAAACCCTTCCTCTCTTGCCTACTTCCTCCACAGCAGTTCAGTTTAGAATCTTAAGTCATTGATCTGAACGAAACGCTTGGGAGTGTTGAATAACTAGTCAGAATATTGTATTATATTTGTCATTGTTGATAAAGCGATTTTCATCCTCTTTGTGCGGTTTTCAAATTATATGAGAATGTAATATGAGCGCTCATAGAAATTCACACAATACCAAAGCATTGGTATCAATGCAAACCTTCTGGCTTTATTATCTCTTACACCAAACTATATACCATATATGACACACAAGAAAAGGGTGGTCTTAACATTGGCTAGTAGCATTGTAAATGGCTATCTACATAGCTGGGAGTAATTCATGCTAATTAACCCCTGAGTTCATTGGTGCTTTCTCTGTTAACCCCCCCAGGTGCAAGCCCACCCATCATTCACAGTGCGAACAAAGAACAGATAGATTCAAGTAAATGTCCATATATAGAGTTGAGTAAATGCCCATATATAGATTCAAGGCAACACATGCTGCTTACATATATTGCTACCAGATGGCATTACAAACCAAACCTAAGTTTAAGATATAATTTTATCAAACCATATCTCTCACATATTCAATATATATTTAAGAAAATATACCTTTATACAATGTTTCTCTCTGCCATCTTCCCTGTCATCCTACCTTTTCTTTCCCGAGTCAGGTTGGGTGGGGCTAAATGATGATTGATATATAATCCAATCAGATCCCTGCTTGCCCTCCCACCCGACTCAGGAAAGAAAAGTCGGGCTGACAGGGAAGATGACAGAGATAAATGCTGTATAAAGGTACATTTTTTAAAACACATATATATTTACAAAAACGTTTATTTCATTAGTACAGCCTAAATTAGTATTAGAGTTTTGAGGTGACAGGTATACTTTAACCCTTTGTAAGCTTATATATAGTATTTTGAGATGTATTATATTATTTATACCTCTTTTTAGTCAGTATATAGTAAAGGAGAAGAACCATCTAGGCCCCTTGTCCTTAGAGGTCTTGGACAAATACTTCTTTTACCTTCTTTAACAAATACCGTATTTTTTGCTCCATAAGACGCACCTGACCATAAGACGCACCTAGAATTTTAAGGGGGAAAATAAGAAAAAAAGAAATTCTGAACCAAATGGTGTGCTAAAATATTTAAAGGGGAACTAATAGTAGAAATGAAATATATTATAAAATATATCTGGCACTATCTGGGAAGTCCTAATTGACATGGTGATTGGGGCAGCTGCTCCATTCCCCATTACAGTTAGGACTTCCCAGTTAGTGCCAGGTATATTTTATAGTATATTAATTTCATTTCTTCCTTTAGTTCCCCTTTAATAAAACATACCACTTCTTCCCTGCCTCCCCTCCTGTCATTCTTCCCCTGCATGTCTGCCCTCCTGCCATCTCTCCCATTCCTCAATCCCATGCCATCTCTCCTACCATTCTTTCCCATGCCTGCCATCTCTCTCATTCCTCCCTGCCTGTCCTCCTGTCATTCCTCCCTGCCTGTCCTCCTGTCATTTGCCCGTCTGCCCTCCCGCCATTCCTCCCCTCCATCACCATGCCTGCCTTCCTTCCCCATGCCTGCCCTCCTGCCATTTCTCCCCTGTCTACCCTCCCTCTCCATACCTGCCCTCCTGCTATCCCTCTCCATGTATGCCCTTCTGCCATCTTTCTCCATGTCTGCCATCCTTCCCCTCCCTCCTGCCCTTACTCCAACGTTCCAGTGATGCGCTTCCTCTCAGCGTTTCTCCATAGTGAGGTAAGTTGAGTGCAACGCGCTTCTTGGTTGCTTCAGGTCTTTTCGGCAGCTGCCAAATCCATGGCGAGTACAGCCAAGGAGCGCATTGCATTCAACTTACATCACTATGGAGAAGCGCTTAGAGGAGGCACATTGCTGGAATGCTGGAGGAGGTGAGTGATCTGCATTTTCTTCAGGTTCTGCGGGGTGCATGGAAGGGGGGGGGGGGAACCCCACACTTCCCCGTGCCCCTCAGCAGCTGAAGAAAATGAACATTTGCTCCATAAGACGCAGGGGTAATTTCCCACAACTTTTGGGGGGGGAAAAATATGATAAACATAATTTCCCTGTTGTACCCCATCTGCTATTTGTGCAGGAAGGAAACCCATGTTCCCACAGCCCCCGCAAACATCTTAACTCCTGTTTTTCTAAATATTCCATAATGCAGTGCAGAGTCTGATCAAGTCTGTGAATTAATCTTGTTTGTTGACTTCATAAAACATATTGCCATGGAGACGGTGCTCTCCTCTAAGCATAATTAAATAAATTGTTAATGTACACTGAATCTCATTTATCGAATACTGCAAATAAGGACTGAAAAATATAATCTGTTCCATTTAGAAGAAATTATTAG
Source organism: Pipa parva (assembly GCA_019650415.1). Classification (NCBI taxonomy): domain Eukaryota; kingdom Metazoa; phylum Chordata; class Amphibia; order Anura; family Pipidae; genus Pipa; species Pipa parva. The sequence goes on from WMED01021367.1 coordinate 10,975, forward strand.
TAGTGAGAACAAACATTTATAGGTGAATTTCATAGTTTCTATCTTCTGTCTGTATTTTAATATTAAGGAAACATGTTTATTACTCGAACAAAATTCATGTATTCTACTTGTGCTTTCTCTTTCTTTCTTTAATTTGGAAGGAATTCACTTAAAAGAACATATGTACCTCTCAACTTGTTGGAGGGGGAGCAGTAGGATAGTGAGGTTGCCCCTCAGGCACTGAATTCACTGTGCAACCACCTATGATTATTGACCACCTGCACACAGATCACTTTTTCCTTTTTTGGCTGTGTGCCAGCCTTCAGGTAGGGGCCAGAGGTTCTAGGGGATCGACTGCAGAACAAAGATCTAAAATGGAGACACTTGTGAGGAGTATATTAGTGACAGTAAAGAAAACCAAATATTTTTATTCTACTTGTTCATGTATTTATAATAACCCAACATGTATAAATGATGTTTCTAGCTTGCTGCTAACAAGTACCGTATATACTCTTGTATAAGTTGAGAAATTTTAGTTAAAAAAGTAATTTAAAATAGTACAGTCGACTTATACACGAGTGAGTTTAGGTTTGAGAGCAAAAAAAAAAAGATCAGCAAGCCTGAGGGAGCTGCTTGGAGCTGAGACACAAACACACAGCACAGCAGCAGAGGCACTGACCTGAATTTCTAAGTAATTACAGCACACACACACAAGAGCACTGAATAAACTCACCGGGGGTTAATTGGGAAAGCCTGTTAACAGCATCCACCCATTGCAGACTCTCACACCAGCAAAGGGACTGGGGCCAGACAGGAGCAAACAGAAAGCACATGCAGTCAGCAGGGACTGCCTCGTGCTGTGACTGTAATCAATCGACTTTGTATAAGGTAAGTATTTTAACAGTCCTGTTTTTTTATTTTTTTTACTTTAGGACTCATTTAATGATTTCTACAGCATTTTACCCTTTTAAGCGCTTT
>WMED01021368.1:0-11931 GCA_019650415.1 Pipa parva
ATCAGTCAGTTCGTAGTGAGGCTAGGACTCTGCACCTCACTTCACACTATCCTGAATTACTCCCTTAATGTTCATACACTGAAGGATCAGAATAATTCCCTAGATCAAGATTCCACCTTCAGTTATCCAGTACCCATAACTTGTAATGTTCTTACACTGAAGGATCAGAATAATTCCCTAGATCAAGATCCCACCTCCAGTTATCCAGTACCCATAACTTATAATGTTCTTACACTGAAGGATCAGAATAATTCCCTGGATCAAGATCCCACCTTCAGTTATCCAGTACCCATAACTTGTAATGTTCTTAGCCTCAAGGAAAGCAACCAGGCCCCTTTTGAACTCCTTTATGAAATCAGCCATGACAAATTCTTCAGGCAGAGAGTTTCATAGCCTCACTGTTCTTACAGTAAAGAACCCCCTTTTATGCTGGTGCAGAAACTTTTTTTTTGTAAAATAAAATAACCCCAGTTTTGATAATCTTTCCTGGTACTGTATATCGCCCATTCCATTTATTACTTTAGTAGTCCACCTTTGAAACTGCTCAAGCTCAACTATGTCTTTCTTGTACACTGGTGCTCAAAACTGTGCAAAATGTGCAGTCTGGTGAAGTGGTAGAACTATGTTTTCATCCTGTACATCTTTGCCCCTTTTGATGCACCCAATGAATCTTTTTGCCGTGGCAGCAGATGCTTGACATGGGTTGCATAGTTTGCAGGTTGCTACAGTGCTAAAGTTTGTCAACTAAAATTCCTAAATTCTTTTCCATGTCTGTTTTTCCCATTGTTTTTCCATTCAGTAAATAATCTTGACATATATGTTCCCTTTTCATATGTATAACCTTACATTTATTAGTGTAGTGTTAAACCTCTTTTTTACCACTTCTCTTCCCAAGCTTTCAACTTATCCAGATTAATTTGTAATAGAATAATGTCCTCCTTTGAGTTAATTACATTACTCAATTTAGTATCATCTGAAAAAATTGAAAGTTTACTATGCAATCCCTCAGCAAGGTAAATAATATACAGGTATATATTAAAGAGAACTTGTGGTACCCTACTAGTACCAGTAACCCAATGTGAGTATGTAACCTTAATAACCTCTGTTTTCTACAAAGTATCATTGAGCCAGTTACTAACCCACAAATTTTCCCCCCCTGTCAAAGCATTCAACCTTTATTTACAAGACATTTATGTGGCACAGTATCAAATGCTGTATATGACATCCAGTGACTCCCCCTGGTCTAGTCTGCAACTGACCTCCTTGTAGAAGTGATCGATCCCTCATAAACCTGTGCTGATATATTTGTTATACATTTGTTTACATAGAGATACTCCAGGAGAGCATCTCTTAGAAACCTTTCAAACATTTTACCCACAATAGAAGTTCGACTTACAACTCTTCAGTATAAGTACCAAATTTGCTACATGCCAGTTCTGTGGAATAGTCACTATCTTTATAATGTATGTAAGCATTAAAAACAATGGTCTGTCTATCACAGCACTTAATTCCCTTAAGACCCTGGAATGTATACCACCTGGACTTGGTGGTTTGTCTATTTTAAGTGCTGTTCTGCATCCAGGGTTAGACAAACAACATATAAGGCTATTCTTACTTTATCCCTCATTTAACTTTCCTCTCTGAACACAGTGGAGAAAAACTTGTTTAATAATTTTTTTTTCTCCTAATCTCCATCCATAATTGAATACTCTATTCAATATTTTTTAAGGGCGGACACTTTCTGTTTTAATCTTTTTACTTTTTATGTAATTAAATAATATATATTTTTTTTTTTTTTACTCTCTCTTTGGAAAATATTCTTTCTGTCTCCAACTTTTGAATATGTAGCCCTACACGATTGTAGGGCCTCTTCAATGCCTTTCTGTTTTACTAGTTTAATACTTTCTGTTTGGCATGTATTAACCCATTACATTTTTATTTATCCACATAGTATTTCTCTAAGTTTTAGCTCTTTTATTCCCATAGGGTATGTACCTCTCTCAATGAATATTCAATATATTTTTGAAATATCCCATTTAGGGCCTGCCCAAGTGAATGAGGGTAAAGGTATCTCTAAACTGAGAAAATGTAGCCTTACTGAAGTTAAATGTTTTAATCACCCATTGACAAAAAAAAATCTTATTCTTGCATCGTTGCGAGCTAGGTTCCTTATGTCAGTAGTATGCAAGATTAAATAAAATGAATATTTATTTCTGAAGAATTTGAATATGTTTTGCTTTGTAAATTTGGCCTTGCACTGAATTAAACAGAACAATATGAAGAAAATAATTCACTTTTTTTCCCACAATATCATCTTTATCCAACAAATTGCGAGACCTTGATATATTTACTTCAGTTTTCTCACCCCTATTGGGTCAGTTCAGTCTTGTTTCATAATATTTTATTATTTGTTTTCTTCAAAGAACACACCAACAATATCGTATCTATTTATATAAGGATAATCAAGTCTCATTTTTTTAATCTTTACAGAGTAAAATGGAAAAAAAAAAATGACATTGATTTATAAGGTTAACTCAAATAATGATCATATTTACTAAGCTGCACCCCAGGATGTTAAATAGATAATGATGATGCCTGAAGAATACTGACTTTTGAAAATGCATTCTGCATGAAAATAGTTTATCCTATTGAGATGAAAGGGGGGATCACAACATTTTCCATAATTATTTTTGCTCGTAGTGTGCTATAGAGCAATGTTTTCAAGAACGTTTTCTTCCTTAATGGTCTTCTTTTATTTAAAGGGAAACATCATACATTAGGCTTACTGGTTTACTAATTGCCAGACAGCTTATGGCAAGTTAATTGGGGGCCTAAGGGAAGTTTCACATGAATCGTTTCGCAACTGATGTCAAAACCAGCATCAAAACACTTAAAAAAAAAAAAATCCCACTGTATACAATGTTGACTCTTGTCAAAACGCATTGTGACTTTTCATTTGTATTCATTTCAATAAATCAGAACTGGTTTACTGCTTATTCAAAAAGATATCTTGTAATCACCATTGCACACACTAGCCCACATCTTGTAACGCGCATTTATTATTTTTTTTTTATCTATTTATGGGTTCATTTTTCGGCTTTGCTAATATAGCATTGATCAGTATTTTTCTGGGATGTAGTCAATTCTCGCACCATTAAAAAACTAGCACTAGCCAAATACTTCACGCTTCACCTCACAAAAATTTGCAGCAAATATGACAATTCAGATATTCAATCACGCATCAAAGTGACAATTTGTCAAGGTGTACTGACGTGAATGTACAAATGAAAGAGGCAAATTGAGAGGCTTATTGCAGAGCTCTGGTCCCATTTTACTTCATAGGATTAAACAAATATGGCCACTCAGTGCCAACATAAGCTAGGAATTCAAAGAAAGATTCTCCAGCACTCCAATCTTAAAAACATTGGTCTTTATTTTTCAATCTTGTTAAAAGCAGGTACAAAGAAATAAAAACTTAGTTATAGAAAGCCTCTAACGCGTTTCGCGCAGTGCGCTTAATCATTGATTAAAGACCAATGTTTTTAAGATTGGAGTGCCGGAGAATCTGTCTTTGAATACTGCACTATTGGATTGAAGTTCCTCCTTACTCCAGAGCACCCAGTGTTTTACCTGCAATTTCATTGAGGCACTTTTTACATCATGGATTGAGCGACCTGTTTGGTATATAAGCTAGGGATTGTCTGCCATTAAAATGAATATAAAACATTTGTTGTAATTTAGGTGACAAACAAAATGGTGACCTCTTCTTTAACCAGATCCATTTAAAGATGTCATTATTTTCCCTTAATTAATCTAATAACTACTTATTTGCAACAATACATCAGCAGTTCAGCACTACTATTTGCCTTACCACGCACAAAAATCCCTACATTAGCTTGGTTGTGTAAATTCCCTGATTAGTAATTATAGACAGTTGACTGTGGTCCAGTGGTACATTACTGATAGTATTGAACTCAGCATTTAGAATGTCAAGCAGCCTAATATTTGCACCGATCAGAATCCTTTCAGTTTTTTCTATGTGATGCACATTCTCAGCGCAGCTCAAAACTTAGCTCAGTAATGAAGCTGTTAATCTATCACCTTTATCTGCTTCTGTCCCTTTTCACACTCCTTCCTGTATGACTTTATTATCAGTTCAGGAACAAGGACAGTCTCTCACATTAACCTGTGTATCTGCAACTTGCAATTTGCATTTTAAAAAGGCCAACCCTGACTATCACCTTGGGAAGCCGCTGGGGAGAATGGCGTAGATTAACCCCTTCTGTGGCAGGAAGTGTTTGGCAGCACAGAGTCTCTCTAAAAGGATGCTTTCTCTCTAGTTATCATTAAGCTTTATAACAGTAGGGGCTTATTTTTTAAAGACTGAATAGTCACGTAAAGGTATAAATTCATATTAATTAAGCCACTTTTACATATTCGGGTATTCAGCAAACTCTGCGATGTGGTATATTCAAGACCAATTTGAAAGCTTACAACAGTCACAGATTTACGGAGCACTTTGCATGACTTTATGTGCACGTGCACAGGTAATTTCACTATTCCTCAAGTGTTGAAGTGTCACAGTAGCAAATTTGAGTCATATTTGCCAGTTTTACTTTGCCAGGTTGAATTGGCGAATTAGAGGGCTGATGGCAGGACTCCTAGAGGGCGAAATTTATTAAACTTGGAAAACCCGTTTTCTCTTTTCCTAGTTTAATAATACAGGAGAACACTTTGAAGTTTCTCGTGGCAAGTATTGTGAGATTTGCCTCGACCGATATTTGCCGTGAGAAACTTTTTTTTATTGAATATATCCATCTAAAGGTACTAGCTATACTGTCTGGCTACCTTTTCCATGGATATATTCAATATTCTAACGACAAGTATCGCACGAGGCTAATCTCACGATACTTACTGCGAGAAACTTCACACTGTTCTCTCGATTAAACTCAGAAAAGCCAAAACGGCTTTTCCAAGTTTAATAAATTTCTCTGCAGTCCAACTGACTATGCCACACTACGCAAGAGATGGCTACTGATGCATTTCTATCTTTACTGTGGGAATACTATGTTTAGTGAATAAGGAGTAGAGAACTGGAGAGTAGCAACCCAAAGTAATGAGAATTCACTTCGGCAGTTAATTTCTCACCTTGATGAATGAGCCCTTTTAAAAGTACAGGAACACTGAAGTTTATGTTGATAGCTGTAAGCTCTCAGTTACAATGCACAATAATCTTTTTGTTACTCATTCCTGTGCAAGGGAAATAAGGGGTGGGAGGAGAGAACTTTTATTAACTAAAATGTAAGCAATCCAATTTTTCATGCATTAATAATGCATTTTGGCACGATTTAAGGGAAGACTTTTTATAGCTTGAAAATAGTAAGCAGTTATGAATTGTTGATTAAATTAGGAATATTCCCTTGTCTGACAGATATTTCATTTAAATGCAATTGCTCACTAAAGACCTTGTGTCCAAATATGTTAAAATGGTGAGTATAAATGGAGACTAGGTTCATACAATATGTACATTCAACATTGCTAGAGCAACACCTTCTTTAAACCTCTGTCATTCTGACTAAACGGCATTCAAGTTCCATTTTCCTTGACTTATTAAAGCCTTGTATTGGTTAGCACCTGTTCTGTGTCCCATATTAAAGCCTGTTTTCTTTATTACTGACTTTGTGTTACTGACCATGGCTGGTTCATTGACCTGCTATTGTGTACTGCTTGCTAACTTTTTCTGATTATTGTGTGTTTCCTTTCCTATTCCACACTGGTTGTAACTATGCGCTAGCTACTCTGTTCCCTTAAATCACTGTGTTGGCCACCATGACTGTGAATGCTGGATATTAGCTTCTCTTGAAAGAAAAAACCATCAGGGACCCCAAAGGGGTATTAGTACATGCTGGAAATAGCTGGGTGAAATGGGTATACTGGGTACACTGGGTACAGCATTGTGCAAAGATGGTCGCTGGACTTCCCGCTTCAGATTTCTAGGGCCTGACCCAAGCCATGACCCAAGACATGACTGTTTATCTTTTTCAATGTCATAAAAAGCCTCACATTATTATCGTAAGATTGTAGGAGACTTGTCCTCTGGGCAACTCCCCAATAAGTTGCAGTACATGAGAGCAATATCTCAACAGACACTCCATTAAAGTCACAGGCAAATTTCCAAACGTCCAAACTTCTGTAGTGAAAAAGAAGTCTAAATGACATAGAATCTTAGAGTAACGGAACTCTAGACTGCATCGTCTAGAGAATTCCATTTATTAAAGCAGTAAATACACACTATGTTTTGGGGTTGAAACTCTTCCTCATGTCTCCTTAAAATGGTGATGCAGTCTGGATTTCTGTTACGCAAGAAGTCTGTCATTTAGCCCTCCTTTTCACTAAAGAAGATCCTAGAGTGAGTAAGAGATGAACTGTGGCCCTATCCCATTTTGTGATACTATGAGGATTTATCAGGTAAGATCCTATACTTTGAGGCTCTTCTGTATGAAGATTAGTGCTAGCCAGTTTTATTATAGGATGTCCACATTCACAGTAAGTTACAATGAGCAACACCTTTTTTATTATTAGATTTAAGACTGGCCAGTTCCAATGTTGGATTTAGTGGAATACTAGGGATTTGCCACTAGAAGATCCGCCAGTATTTAGATACATTGGCAGCAAAGCCTGAGTGAGTCTTAATTGCGCAAGCACCATAGAATGAAAACATTTTTTTACCATTTTTATCATGCTCTGGATATTTTAATGGTACAGCTTTGTTTCCTTTCTGTGAAGAGCACCGTGTCCATTCCTCAAATTGCATCACGTAACAGAAATATTTGTAGAAGGAAAATACTAAGGCAGGTTGTGCTGCAATCCCTTTATTGGGGTCATAGTGTGGTACACAACATGTTTTGGGACAAGTTACTTATCAAGTGTACATGTGTGCAAGAAAATAATAAATAAATAAAATCCTAACCATACACCTTTAGTTCTCATTTAGTGAACATCTGCCAATCCGTTCCAGTGGCATTGTCCAGTTAGAGGTATGAGGGTAATGATAAGTGTTCAGTATTTAAAGTCCAAGTAAATTCTTTTAGAACAGGGTCCATTTCCTTTGTGTCTAATAGCAAACTTTACAATATACATTCTTAAAGGGGCACTATAGTGCTGATATAACTGCACACATACATATAAATCTCCTTTATACTAAGCCAATTGCTGAAACAAATAGTTAAAAAAAATGTAGGGAAGAAATAATTCTTGCAGTTTGTTTCCCTTAATTAGTTTTCCTGAGAGCTGACATTTTCCTCTCCCTCTCATTTTTGTTCTGCATGAGAAGAAAAAGCTGCCTGACTGCTATTTTGGCCTCATAAATTAAGTTGGAATGTAGGAGATTACACAGGGAAAGCTGACTTGTTGTCACGGATGAAAAGTGAACCCACTGTACTACCTTGGAGGTTTGGCGTTGGTATGCTGCGAGGCGCGGAAACTAAGAGATCCCTGGTCTTCGCCTTTAACCCCCGCAAGGGGGTACTGGACTTAGCTGCGAAGGATCTCCAGGTCGCAACCCCCGAGCGTACCCTCTGAGGTAGTTGCTAGTGCTGATCAGAAACTTGAAGTAGACTCAATCCCCCACTTGGAGACACAGAAAGTCAATTGGGAATTGTCACTTTAACTATGCAGAAACAGGAGTCTGTCACTTTAATTTGGCAGGAACACTAAACGATAAATCACACAGCAGGAATTATCAGGACCTGTATAGCTGGAAGCTTAGGCATTGAATGCCCAAGCTCTCCAGCCTTATATAGGCCCAGCCTCACTGCGCGCAGCGGGAGCGCTCCCGACACCTCCTGTGTCGCGTGAGCGCGCCCGCCGCGTGCGCGCCGCCAGAAGCCTCAAAAGCCTGACAGGCGCGGCCCATGCACCTAGGGAAGGAGTGCCGGGACGCCGCCTGTCAGGTAAGAGACAGTTGGCAACGCCGACCGTTACACTTGTGCACATGTGCTAAGTAGTAAGTAGGGCAAAAATGTCTGGGGGAGTGTACCTTTTCATGGAAAATGGGCCAGTACACATCACACACATTTCCTGGTGCATTAGTCTATCAGTGCTGCCTACTCAATCATTCTACTTTACAGGAAACAACTACTGGGGAGAAACGCTTCTCACTAAGGTATAGTATTGCATATGTAAAAATGTAATCTGACTATAATTCCCCTTTAATTAAAACATTTTTTTTACAATAAGAAACTGCTCAGTTTGAGTCTATATTAGATCATGTTCATACAACATGCTTATCTCCTGTAACTTTAACTTGAAACATATACTCATTTTTTTTCTTTTCAATAAAACTTATATTCAGAATTCTATTCATGAAAGAATTCATTTCTATCTTGAAAAAAAACCCGACAAATTAGTATTCTGAAAAATGAATGTTACAAGAAACATTTGAAGCAATTTTGTTTTTTGCCCTAAAAAAACATGTGTACACATTTGACCCCAAGAGATTGCAGTGCAGCCCGCCTTAACTTCTTTGCAAATTTCTGTTGCTTGAAGCACCGCAGAAGACCTTTATTATTTCTGTCATTGTTCAGTTGATGACATCTCGCTGTCCTAAAGTATAATGATCCGTTTTTTATTAGGAATCCTATAGTTCAGCCAAATCTAACAAAATAAATAAATAAATAAGAACAAAAAAACTAAAACTCAGAAGATCACATTCGAAATGTGTGTTTTAGGATAAAATAATCTCTTTCAGGGACGCTAAAATGAATAAACTGCTAATAATTCCTGTCATTTTAGGTGCTCGTGAATGGGGTACGGTTCTACTGCAGCTGTGCTATACAGACAGATTATTAACTAGAGAAATTAAAGCACTGATAGAACAGCTATAATGAAGAGAAATACTTAGCTTGTGAGACAGGGAACCTGAATGACCTTACATACACAGAGCCCAAGCTTTCAATTCCAATCATAAAACATATCCGATGAAATATAATGGAAATGTGAAGGAAACTATGATTAATTTATTTAAGAATATTATAGGAATATGAAGGACTGCACTACAGAATGAGAGGAACATATTCTTTTGAAAACAAAAATGAATGTGTATGTCCTTGGAGGATTTCAACATTGTGTTAAATACAAAATAATTGAATGAAAGTTTTAGAAATGTAAAAAAAAAAAAAATAATGTCTTTTTCTTTTGTTTGCTTTTATTTTTCCTTTCAGGCGATACAATATTTTTCAATTGCTACCACTGCATTTTAATATAGTTTAAAACTAGAAGGAATAATATAGAATAAATCTGTAACATTGTGAAAGGAAATGTTGATAAAAGGGGAAACAAAGCTATGGTCACTGTGGGACTTGAGTTCCTGCCTGTACTTGTTATGCATTTATTCATTTACATAGCGCTACTCTATTATGCAGTGCTTTTTACAGAGATTCATCGTTCACTTCAGTCTTTGCCCCATGGAGCTTACAATCTAGTTTCCTTAATCAGCCGCACACATAGATGTAGGTTTTTGGACTGTGGGAGGAAACCCACGCAGGTGTGGGGAGAACATACGAACTCCATGAGATGAGGTCCAGTGTGGAAGTGAACCTAGAATCCAGTGCTGCAAGGCAACAGTGCTATCCACTGAGCCACTGCTGGCCGTGATTTTGCAGATCAGATAGTGATTTCTATACAAACCAGGGCATAGGGTCTACAGGCCTCCTGATCGATACCATGAACCCGTAAAATGAAGTATGGGACTTTATTTGCTAAAGGATGAATACACCTGATGACTTCACTTCAGTGGGCCAACTGTAGGTATGGTAAGATTTTGTACTCTGTGAAATTAGTGATTGGTTATAAGGACCCATCCAGGAGGTAATGCCAGTGTTTCAAACCTAGATTCATTGCTAAGGATTCATTCTATGTCAGGGGGCTGAAAAATGGTTGGTAATTATTGGTAAAGTGTTGGTAATAATTTCAAGGTCCCAAAAATTGTTGTAAGGCTTTTTTTTCTGATATTTTTACATAACTTCACAAGGTTGTTCTTCAGGATCTGTGCAGAAATCAAGGAAGAGTACTTTAGATTGCTTGAAGCGACATTCCTCCAACTTCACATAGAGGGATTTTTTTTATGAACACTGAAGTACCTCTGTCAGAGGGACACGTTCATTATGTAAATGATAGTCTTTAAAAAAATAAAGATATTATTGAGAAATACAAGGATTGTCTGATTCAGCAAGTCTATGAATATCTTGCGGATAAAATGCTGGAATACAGCCAGAACATTACATATAACAAGGGGCATTACCAAGTATTCATTCAGTGAATGGGGGGGGGGGGGCAATGGATACTGATTCCTTCAGGTAATAGAATTGAGAACAAATAGTCAATACAAGGTTTACAAAAAAAAACAAAAAACATTTTTTTCTTGAAGAAAGAAAAATCTTCCCCTGAAGAAAAGAAAGGTTCATATATTTCATGTGGGTTTTTTTTTTGTCTTTTAAACTAACTGTGCAAGATACCAGTTAAAGAAGGATTACAGCAGATATTTAATTTTTCATGTAAAAAACTTTATTGACAAGCTTATTTTCATGAGACTGTACTGAAAGGCTTATTCATTAAAAACATGTGTTACTAGTTGTGTCATTTTGTGGAAACGTGATTTACTTTTAATTAGGCAAAATTCCTTGTTCTTTTTCAGACTTGCACGGTGAAGTAGATTTCCTGGTACAGTATATACTGTATATCAGTCTCTTACTAATTTATCTTTTATTTATTTTTTGGAAAAAGCAGCACCACTGCCTTCCGTTTATGGCTGATGCGGATTAATTCACTGAATCAGAGTTTCAAAAAGGCTGATGCAAAAAAAAATAAAATAAAAAAATATGACTTTTTTTAAAAGACTTCATGTGTCATTCAAACCTGACGGCTAATGAGGATTCTGCACATGTCAAAACTATAGTACAGAAAGGAAAGTTAGATAAAGCAAGGAACTGAACTCATAAAATATAAAATACTCAAGTTCCTATACCGGGATGGAGATTTCCCTGTGTTTTATAATATATGATTATGCATAAAGCGCCATTCATGAGATTTCCCAACATGGCCACATGTTATTATTGTACCATAAGTTGCTGTAGTTTGATACTGTATTGTATTTATATAGTGCTGATATATTACACGGCGCTTTACAAAGATTCATCATTCACTTCAGTAGTCCCTGCCCCATGGAGCTTACAATCTAATTTCTATTCAGTCACACATGTAGTATGTATTTGGATTGTGGGAGGAAACCGGAATAATCGGAGGAAACCCACACAAGTGCAGGGAGAACATACAAACTCCATGAAGATGAAGCCCAGGATGGAATTGAACCCAGTGCTGCAAGGAAGCAGTGCTAACCACTGAGCCACCTCACTGCCCACTGGATTCATAATGCCAGCCTTGGTTGGGATCACAGCTGATTGATATAAATCACTGGCAATTGTTTGGGTTGTGATCAATTCCTATAAATCCACAGAAATCCTGTTGAGTTATCCCTCATGGCTGGGAGGTCCTTGGGGTAGAAATAAGGGGAGGGACATGACTTTTACTTTTTTTTTTTTATCTTTGTTTTCAGTTATGAAGCCCCTCACAGATTCTAATATTAAATTTAAAGTGAAACACCATTAATCTGTAAAGTATAGAGAATTTATTGAAACCAAAGACCAGATTAATACTCTAAAGGCTAATCCCAATAAATCTCCCATTCCCCAAATTTAATCCTTTAAATTGTATGCTCCTGTGGGGCACTTTGACCTTAATTTTTACACCCTTTATATACAATAATATTATCTATTCTGATGACTACTTTTCAGCACGGCGTCACATGTTGGTAGCCTAGAAATGCAATATAATAAAGAAAACTTAACTAGAAAAGGGTTTTATTGTTATTAACTG
>WMED01021369.1:0-11931 GCA_019650415.1 Pipa parva
CCGGTTTGAGATGTTTGGATACTCTGTTGTCGGTTTGGGATGTTTGGATACTTTGTTGCCGGTTTGGGATGTTAGGACACTTTGTTGCTGGTTTGGGATGTTTGGATACTTTGTTGCCGGTTTGGGATGTTAGGATACTTTGCTACTTTGATGCTTGGATACTTTCGTTGCTAGTATGGTGCTTTTAATGTTAACAGAACAATTTTCCCTTAGGAAATAATGGTTTTTGCCAAGTCAGAAATAGTGAATAGTTTTTATGGATGTCGGGTGAAATGTTGCCCAAAACACACAATATTAGGCAAAGTATAAATAGGAAAAAGAAAAATTTAATTTTTCATATTTTTCAATCTTTGAACCCTCTATAAAAATTCTCTATATCTTTAATCCATTAAAACATTTAAAATGTAGAATGAATTGGATATGGTGATTTCGAATTTCAGTGAAATAGGATATTTTTCTCACAAAACAAACTTTCAATATTTGCTTTATTTAGAATGAAAAATACACATATAAACTGTTTATAACAAAATTGTTCTTTAAAAAAACCTCTTTCCGACACTGAAAAATATGACCATTTTGTCAAATATAACATTTAACACTTACAGTATATTTAGGGGATATTTTTAAAAGTCTGTTGATAATATTTTAAAAATTTGTTTTGCTACTTTATAAATGTTTTTCCTGTTTTTAAAAAAAAACAAGCAAAGGGAAATTTGCATTGAAAATAAACAACATAGACCTAATTTCTGACTATTTTCAGTATATTTTGAAGCTATTTGAACACATTTCCATGCAATTTTTAAGAAATTTTCTGATTTCAACCATATCATAATCCCATAGAAAATAATGGCGTACTGCAGGTCCGGGGAAGCATTTTCCAAAGATATTGACCTGAAATGTATTTAAAAATATCCCCCCACCTGTGGTATACATACCAGTAATAGTTATTGGTGCAGGTTGGAGGTCATTCAGAACACTGCTCAGAATTAACACCTGTTTTTACTAGGGTGGATGAATGGTTGATTGTATACAATTACAAATCTCGGAGCAGAAGGACCTTTGGGTGCCCCCGGACTTAGAGATCTGTCACTTCACATTGGTGAAAGTTCATTTTCACATGGGAGTGGAATCTGCTCACTACAGAACATCAGCTGCACCTCTAATCCCATTGCTGATGACAAGAGCTGTTGCGGCATACTGCTGAGTAAAGCACTCTGTGACCTTTGATTGAAAATACTAATTTCTACAATTTAATTTCTGCTTCCGAAAAACTTATAAGCACTATTATAATATGCTTTCAGCATACAATTAATCTGACAACTGGAACTGAAAAGAGGAATACAGATGAGTTCAGTTATTGAAATGTGTTAACATTTAAATGTCTTCAAATGTCAAAATTGTAGAGAAAAGAATTAGCATTAGTTAACTGGTGGCTTGTTAAACTACAAATCCCAGAACACCTTGAAAGTGAACTCTTGGGGGAAATTTATAAAGGTCATTATGACCTATTCACCACAATTCAACCCATTGTGCCGTTTTTCGCTGAATTATCGCTGTTTTATCTTTTTGCCGCATTTCCAATTTTCCTCAATTTATGCAGTGCTGAATAAAATTTATCGATATCAAAAAAGATTGAAAAACATCAATGCATTAATATCACTACACTTTATATTAATTTAATTGGAGCTCATCCATCAGTATCGATATCACTGAAATTTTCAATGGAGACTTGGAAAAAAATGTTCAAAATTGTTCTAAATTGTCTCCATGGGGAATAATGGGTTTTTAATACCCTGATCCAGACAAACACTTTTCTGAGATGAAAAAAAGGTCACATATCGATTATATCGATATTTTTAACCTAATTAAAGGTATATCGATATCAATATATCAGGAGAAATCTTTTTCAATTTTAATAAACATCCCTCTAGAGGGGAAAATGTATAAAGTATCAGTAACTTCATTTTGGCCTTTTTGATTCAATTCAAATTAATTTCAAACGAATTTCTTTTCTATACTTTTCTATTAGAAAACAATAGAAATCAATTGAAAAAACAGCTACAATTCACATTTAACAATTAGCTACCACTGCAATAATCCTTATCGCGGCAGTAACTAAAGTGTTAAATTCTATTGCTAAGCTCCCCTAGGATCTGCTTGAGAGGAACCTTTTATACCCCAAGCCTCTTTCTTATTGATTAGAGGCCATTAACCAATCAGCAACAGGAAAAGGCTATATGAATCCTACCAATTACTTAAGTTCTCTTTCAGGTAAGGTTCCTCGGCTATTAATAGCTGACCATCCTTCACTGCTTCTCAGTACCGGTGTGGACATCAAAGAAGAAGGACCTTCTTGGTTGTTTATTGTAGCGCTGAATGGCTGTGGGTCAAGACCACAGATGAAGATCTCTTTGTGGATTATGTTGGATCAAGACTCCGTACCAAGCTGAGGAGTAAGGGCAAAATGGGTCCATCTAGGATTTCATCATGAGCCAGAACAAGAATTCAGGAACAGTGGGAATATTGTTGATTATAATCTCTTTTATTGACTGTGGCTTTTTTTTAATTGGGCTTGTTTTTAGGTATTTGTTTAATCGTTTTGGAAATTGGTTAACTGTTTATCCTTTGTTTTAGGTGTTAGATTGTGGTTTAGGGTTTGTTTTTGTAATTGTTTAATTGGTTTTTGGTGTTTGATTTTACTTAAGTGTCAATTGTAATTATTATTTGGTGTTATTGTAATTACTATGTTATTAATTGTTTAATGACAGTGATTGAGTAAACGTCTTTTTTTTGTTGGTGTTTTTTTACAGCATGGACCCATACCCCACCGATCACCTTTGCAAATTGAGATGTGCCCCTACCCCAATTGGTCACCGAGGTAGGAGGAAGAGGTCCAGTGGGACCCCCTCCTGGTAGCGATTTCTCCCACCCTAGGGGGCCTCTTCTTTAATGCCTTAGGTGATCCCTCCAACCTGCATAGAGTACGTATTTTTACATGCCCCCCCTACCCCAAAGGGACAGAGGGAAGGGTAAGGAACCACTCCCAGTGGTATCAATTACCCCCATCTATCCCTGCACTAAGTGAGGAGTGATGCTGGGGGAGGTGTGGGGTCCTATGGACCCCCACTAGATAGGGTTAAATTAAAACAATTTATTTTCATGGTGCTATTGTTATAGTAGCACTTTGGAAATAATGCTGTTTTATTTAATAAAACCCTTTAGTTGCCAGTTAATAATTTTGTAATGTATTTTAGTGTAGTTTGTTGTTAGTTGTGATTGGTTTACATTCATTGTTGCAGTTAGTGTTTGTTTTAGGATACTTTGTTGTTGTTTTTTTTGTGTGTAGTTGTGTTAATTTACATGTACTATCTGGTACATCATTTGATGTACCAGATAGTGTTTTTTGATGTTAGTGCTGCAGTCTAGCATAGGGCTGAATGATTTTCGCCAGGTCTAATGAGGTGAATCATTTTAAAGCGATACATTTTAGCTTTGCTGAGAAGGAAAAGTTTATCAAATAGCACTTGAGAAATATTGATTATTGGATGTTAGAATAATATCGCTCAAAATAGGCGCTCTCTGCAAAAAATAGCTTTTTCATAACTTGAGGAATAAGCAGTAGGAAATGAAATTTTCCCCTCTTTTCCAACAATTTGACTTTTCTAAATATCCCCACTAGGCGTTCTTTGGGACATGTGTAAATTATAGTCCATAAGGAATGACATACCTGTAGTTACATTGAAATTAATAAGTAATCATTTTCAGTACCATGTTTAAGCAAGATTTTTATAAAATGAGTTTTGTTTTTTTTTTTTTTTATTTGTTTCAACAAATTTCTTTTTTTGACTATTTATAAATATAAAGAAATATATATTATTATATATTATACCTGTATTTTCATGCTGTTATATTTGAATAAAACAACAATAATGCTAATGTACTGTCTTCACTGTGGTTCATTATCATTTAGTGACTTATTTTGTTAGCCACGATATTGGCAATAATGGTAATGCTCCACAGCAAAACATCGACAATGGTAAGTTCATCTTAATTCCATTTGCTACATATGCTTCTAAAAGGTGCTACATCAGGTCATGTCTGCTACTGGAGCAGTCACAATGCTGCATGACTGCAGTATTTTAGGAACTGTGTTATTATCAGGTCATCAATTAAAGCACAAAATCATTTAATGATAGAACAGGTATTGCATCATGCATCATTCCCACACCATAGACTAGCATAGGCAAAAAGCCTACAAATGTATTATAATTATATAGTCTCAACCTAAATGGGGATTGAAGTAACAGGCGGAACAAGTAGTTGGCATTTGTAAACGTAGCTATCATATAATTGAAAATGCTGGACTCCCTAATTGTATTTAATCATCACTAGCTTGTACAATAACACACCAAATCCCTTGATACACTGTTGGACATTCACTCACAGAATAATGGTGCAGCTGTGGCAATCAAGTGACACAGAACAAATACTAGGTCTAAAAATGTATCAGTGGGAGTTTAGTTGCTTGAGGTCAGGGTCTCTTGGAGTTAGGAATGTCTATATCTGGAATAATATTTTTTGATGTTGCAGATGACAACACCTTTCCCCAAGTTCACATTCATACTAAAAAAAAAATGTTTATATCCCAGTTTGAAACTTGGAACCTACTTTACAGGCTAATAACTGATCTTGCATTTTATGTAAAAATATGGAAGTCATTGGCAAAGAGTAAAATGTAACAGAAGCTAGACAGAATCTGTCTAACAGAAAACTAAAGTGCTTCTTATACTAGGGGTGATTCTACATGGCAGGTGCTAATACATTTACCAATGCTGCTCATTTTTCTTGCGTTGCTTCTTGAATGATCGATCTTTTTTCCTTCTGCTTCCAGTGTCACAATGCCCTTCTAGTTGACGCATCCTCTTCAATACTGTCAATGCAACCAAGCACTAAAGCAATATTAACTTTTAATATCTGCTTCTTAATACTGCAACCATATTTAAATAAAGGGCATATTTAAAGAAGAACTAAAGTGATTTAATAAATAACATTTGTTCATTTAGCCTATATGCAAGTAACACAATAAACCCACAATCTTTCCCTTCCAAGCCACCTACCAGATTATTTCTGCTTCTTCTGCATGTGTGATTTCACAAGAACACGACAGCCTTTGTTGAAATTCAGCTCCACCCCATACTGAAAAAGCTGGTGTCTTGGGCACTGGACATCTACAGAGTATGTGTGAAAACCAGCATTGAGTGTATCCTCATACTCATATTTACAGCTTGATTGGCCATGTGACACTTCTAAACCAGTCACGCTATGAGAGTTATTTAAAAGCGCAAACCTTTTTTCTACTAGTAATGCTGATTTGGCTTTTTTGCCTACTTAAAATTTGCTTAAAGCAAATTTTATCAACCAAATGTTAAAAAAGTAGCTAAGCCACAGCATCAACTCCATAGGAAATAATGGCTTATTCCCTATGGCGTGGAACTTATGATTTCCCATTGAACTTAATTTCCATAACTGGAAAACAGTGTAAAGTATGTCTCTCTTACAACTAATTATCAATAATCTATAAAGATTTTTTTATCCACTTTGAAAATTTGTTTTTGAACTTATATAAATCAGCAGAATCTATAAGTACAGTTATGTGAAAATTAACAGCCAAACACAGCTAAATGAATTGAAAAGGTTGAATTGGACTTTTGCATTCCCCCGAGATTTCCCCCCCAAATATGATAAAGTTTTAGGGTTCATTAGCATGGTAATGAGGATCCAGTATGGCTGTGAAATGCTAGCAGTTCTATAAGAGAGAACTATATCCCAAAGGTACTGATTTTCTGCTTTTGTAATAAGCGGTTTAGGCTGACAGAGCGTATACTTTCAGCATATTAAATTATGGCTGGGGTACATTAGTCCTTCTTGGTGGATATGTCTATTTTTCTCTTTTCCATATGCTTTGTGATATATGTTTGACTGGTTTATACCAGGTCAGATGTAATTGAAGGTTTCTCCCAAAATCAAAAGAGTAAATTCCAATTATGATAAATTCTGCTAGATAGGGAAATAAACTTGTAGCTTGAAGTCTGGTGGCATGGAAATTTCCTGCTTGCGCAGGGTTAAAAGGTAAGTGTAAATAATGTGACACAAGACACTCTTCCCTTTATAAAGTCAGTTTAAAGAGAACAATGTTAAAAAAGAAATCCACACAATTCTCTGACACCGAGCATCCTTTCTATGTTTTTGTTTTCCGGCCATAAATATTCATCACAACATTGTAATTCAATTTTTTTTTAACTTGATTACAATTTATCATAGTTTGCATAATAATATTTACAATTATTTATATCAATATTGTTGTGAATACATCTTGGCAAGGCTATGCATGATTATAAGACATGAAGAAAAGGGAACAATTAGCTGCCTTGCCAATTAACATATTGAAAGTATAGAGTAAGAAACATATTGCCTTATATTGTGGAATTGCTTGCAATTAGATAGTAAATATGTCTTGTATAATAGACTGTGTTTAATAATAGACTGTGTATTTAGAGCACAGATTTCCAATCCTGTCCTACCTCTTCCCCAGTGTAGGTTTACTGAATATTATACGACATCAAAGGAGAATCAATAACTGGATGAATCATTCTGCCAGATTCTCCTGTGGTGCTGATTGATTAAACTCTAAAGCATTCACTGGTTGCGGAACCTAAAGATGGGTTTAGAAAATTCTGAATTAGAGATTGTACAATTGCAAATATTGAAAGATGGGTGTCGTTAGTAGAAGGTCAACTTAGGGTGACATTATTATCTCCATATTTATAAAATTGATTAGGACAAGAATAGTGGAGATTTCATGAGTCAACCAATACGAACTAAGGTTGCTGAAGCCTGTGTTCAGCACCTACAAGTCTTTTTATATTTGAACCGTTATAAAAAATGAAATGAAAGAAAAGGACCTTGAAGCAGATGAAAGTACACATTTCACTCTTAATTTTTATTCCATTGATTTATATAGGGTGAATTAAAAAAATGCTTGCCCTCGATAAAAAAAAGGAAACTGCTAATTATCAAGCAGGTCAAAACAGCACATTTTGCTATAAATCATGTGCACAATCCAATTCAGATCAATACTGATATACTTTCTAGAGGGTAAAAGGTTGCCCGTTTCCAGCTGATTTTTTTCATCACATTTTCCTATTTCCTAATTTATGAAAAGTCAAAAATAATTTATTGATATACTTTATCGATTACTTTCAATGCAGCCGATTGTTCCACCAGGGACTTAGAAAAAAATTTTGTGCCCCACCTCCATAGGGAATAATGGATTTCACCACCTTCAAACAGGTGAATACTTGTATTGGTAAAAGAAGTATTAAATGGCTTGATAAACTTCATTATCATTGAAAAATTCAATAATGAGTATAATAAAGAAATTCCCGGGGAGGAGAGACCCTGGTACCGATCCTGCATTTTACTAGACTTTGGGTTTGGTCAGAAATTTATTTTGAGGAAAATATGCTTAATAACAAACCTGACAATGGATTTGGTTAAAATATGGAATTTATACTGGAAGATTCAATATAAACAGTGTGCTACATGCAATGTTATTTTTACAGCATTCAACTGCTCAGCTGATAGCTATGCGTTTCTAATCTCATGTAGCGCTTAGTCAAGAGGCAATTTTTGGAAACTTCGATAAGGTTAAATAAATAAACTATAAATCAATATGTATTTAGTAACCAGTGTAAGATGGAATGCCTGAACAACTGCCACCCAATCCTTCTACAACTGGGTTGAAGTGTAAGTGAATATTTGGCTAACTGTAATCACTGTATGTCTGATAATGTTTATTTGGTCCATTAAACCAGTACTGTTGTAAGAAGCTGTCACAATGTGATAAATACCAAAGCAAATCATAACAATGCTTCTGCAATTAAAAGTGACAACAATAAGGAACAGGATGTAATGCATGTTAGTGCATAGTACATAACTGAATATAATTAGAAAGGTTTGCTGAGGTCCTATTTTGAGAAACTGACCTCAGAAAGTGTAAAATATAAAACAAACCATAACAGCAATTCCTTGGATTTCATAAATGAAAACAGTGCAATATATATATATATATATATATATATATGCAGTGCTGGCCCTGCCATTAGGCAGAGTATGCAAATGCTAGGGGCGCCTCCTGCCCAGGGGAACGCCCCCAGCATTTTTTTTTATTTTTTACATTGTGCCGGCTGGGAGGTTTGTGTTGTGGGAGGAGGTGCCAGGGGGAGTGAGTGCCATGGAACGGGGGGGGGGCGCCAGGGGAGGGGGCACCTAGGGTGCCTATAGGGCCAGAGCCGGCTTTGTATATATGTATACATGAAATTATAAAATGAACACTGCCTTCTCTGTTATTGCACAGACTGTTAACCTACAGAATTTGATGGTACTGTGACACTTCATAATAACGAAGAATAATAATGTCTTCAAAATGAAAAAAAAGTAATTACAGATTACTCTAAGACTGAATATGCCTCCCCTATAAGCAGTTTAATTTTTCATGAATTGCATTACTAATGGAAAGGTGCAAAGCACATCAATAGTTATTTGTGGACTGGAATTTTCAGAATAAGAAATATAGATTATTTCGCAATGCCTTTCCAACTGTTGATGTCAATTTAGTATTTAATCAAGACGGGACAATTTAGCAATTTTTCAGAGTACACCATTTAACCAAAAAAATCATGAAGGAGTATTGTGCTAAATGTATAATAAGCTATGTAAAAAAAGAGAGAGATTGTACTTATTCCCCTTATTTTGATGAAAAAGGATTGAATTTGATGTCAGAACAATTACATGAATGTAGATTTAAGCTCAGATCTCAGGTGAGTTTGTCATTTACTATTCCTAAGCCGCTATTGCTATTGTTTTACTTATAGATTCAAATTTACAGCTTTGTATTTTTGATATAAATTATTGAATAAAAGCAAAATTATTAAATATTAGAAACATTTTCCAACACAGCTCTGTGAAGTAACCTGACTACACAAAGTACAATCAAGTAATGGCTGTTTTTGTTGGACTGTAATCAGTCTTTCTGTCCTTATAACAAAGTAAGTGCTCATGTTCTCACTTTTTTAAAATGATTGCTGCAGCCTTGTTGATTTCACTTCAGTATCCCTAACCCATAGTCCTTTGCAAGGTCACTATGACATGTTACTGTTATGGAGTGAAATTATATGCAGTGGCCTAACCTGAAAAAAACATGACTATTCTTTTGACATTTGAAACACTTGTACCAGGTAGATGATATCGACCTGTACAAGATAAAATGTGATGAGCAATGTTTATTAATTCTCAATTTTTAGAGGAATTCTGGTACCATATAATTTTTAGAACCCCCATTTACATTTATAAAATATCACTAAATTGTTTTTATGTTACTTGTGAAAATTAGTCTCCAGTAAAATGAAAACTCCCTTGCCAATTTTAAAATTGACATTGATATCTATTAACATTCTTTCCTACGCGCAACCTCCCTTGTGTCTCATCTGGACATTGGTTTATATTGGCGAAATTATTAAACTCAGAAAAGCCCGATTTCACTTTTAACTGAGTTTATCCCGAGAACATCTCGACTGTTCGTGCGGTAAAAATATCTTGATATTTTTGATTGATATATACCGACTGAAACTTTCCTATTGAGTTTTTCGATCTAATTTTTCAATGGAAAGGTAGCCATACTTTACATTAGTAGTATGGCTACCTTTTTATCGAAGAATCGAGATCAAGATCAACAAAATCGATCAAAAGTTTCTGTCGGTAAATATCGATCGAAAAAATCTCACGATATTTACTGTGAGAAACTTCCGAGATCTCACAGGAATAAACCTGGGCTTTTCTGAGTTTATTAAATTTCTAAATGTGTTTATAACACTTTTTTATGGAATGTTGTATTTTGTTGTGATTTATATCATTCAGGGCAATCTCAGTGTCCTCTTTTATGGCAATGGACTCCCAAAGAGCATTTTCTTATTGATCTTTGGAAGACAAATCAAAATTGAATCAAACCTTACTTCTGGTAAACATTTACACTTAGCAGCTTCTAATCATCTATGTTGATATATTAAACACAAAATCAAAAAAAGTCATCTTTACATAATTATGATCAGATGTAGTGGTAAATAATACTTACCTGACTGATCCTCAGCCCAGGATCATCAGATGACTACATCATGGCTCTGCTCACATCTAGGTCTCCCACTTAGATTGTAAGTTCTACGGGGCAGGGACCTCCAACCTCTTGTGTCAACTGAAACCTAGCACTTAAAGTGATGTACCCTTGTGATATTTTACTTGTATTGTTTAATGCACTTTTCCCATGTCTCTATTGTATTTGTATTGCTCAATTGTACAGTGCTGTGTAAATTTGTGGCGCTTAATGAATAAAATTATACATACATACAAGGGGTGTCGGTCTCTCATATAGACCCATCCCCTTCCGAGTTTTGTTGAAACTAACAGACTGCACATGATTAGATTGATCTGGGCATGCATAGTCAGTTAGTTTCCACAAAACTGCATGTAGTGCTGCTAGATCAATCAAGTAAGTAACATTTACCACTATAGTTCCTCTTTAAAATTTGGGCTAGAGGCAGATCTGGTCAGGCTGGGGGTTCTTCCAATGACAGTAAATATAATTAAGAAATTGCTAATATATTAAACACAAAATTATTAATCATCTTTACATAATTATGATCAGATAATTCATTGGTCAATCAATTTACTTCATGCCAGGGGCGAAATTTACTAAGGGCGAAATGATCGATGAGTTAATTTCTGACCGCACGTGTGGTATTCTGATCGATTTGCGATCGTGCGATCGCAAATTGAGCGCAATTCCGATCGTGCGATCACAAATCGATCAGAATTGTGATCGTGCGATCGCAAATCGATCGGAATACCGCACGTGCGGTCAGAAATTGCGATCGGGCAGACTAAATCTGCCCTTAGTAAATTTCGCCCCAGGTATCCTTATGATGAATTATGAAAGTTTCTGGTAACTGGTGGGAAAGAATAGTTTTCCAAGTTTTATACTTGATTAAATCCCATAGTTGAATAATGTTTTTATCATTTTCAAGTTGGATATTTAAACAATCCCTTTAGGCATTTGGTGCCCGGTTATCAAGCATCAAGATCATATTATTTTTAGTCATTCCAAATTTGATAACAGCCTTCAAATATTTTAAAATGCTAAAAAATATTATGTTTGAAATCCCAAGATGGGATATGCTTCAGAAACTTTAAATGATCTATAAGACCCATATCTTGTCCTGCAGGAGGAACTGTAAGAACCATTATCTGAGAAGGTCCCCCTACAGAAGAGATCTCCTCTGTTTCTAAGGTGACATTTATTTCTCCTATAGGAGGAAGTTAGGGAGAGTCTTGCAGCAACAAATTCATAAAAAAAAAATAACTAACATTTCGATAATGTTCTTTGGTTACTTGCATTTTCTCTTCAACTGTAAAACTAATTTCTAATAATGTCAACATTAACTTAAGACTTAAAACAGATCACCTATAATCCAATAATATTTATGGCATTTTGTTATACTTACTGAATCAGACAACACAGAAATAAATGTACATGCTACTTTTGATATAATTCCCATGCCATTGCCACCTGGTGATCAAAATCCTCAGCACATGTTACCATTATAGGCCTATTTAACAATCACTTCCAGCTGCCTTTTTGTAATAAAAAAAGATGTCTGGTATGATATGCAGAGGTCGTTTTTACTCTTACCATACTAAGTACTTGGGAATTGTGGTGATACTGTAAGACTCGGTATGATTACAGTTTTCCATATATTGTGCTTATGTGTATGTATGTATGTATAATTTTATTTATAAAGCGCCACAAATTTACGCAGCGCT
>WMED01021370.1:0-11930 GCA_019650415.1 Pipa parva
ATACAATACTTACAACACTATAACAATACAATACTTAAAACACTATAACAATACAATACTTACAACACTATAACAATACAATACCTACAATACTATAACAATACAATACTTACAATACTATAACAATACAATACCTACAATACTATAACAATACAATACTTACAATACTATAACAATACAATACCTACAATACTATAACAAGTGCACTATAATGGCTGTGCCTAATGTCATGTATATTAAAGCAGTTTTGCCCGATGCTATATGTACATTTCATATGGAGGTGTCTGCACTGCCTTTTATATCTTTTGTCCAAAAAAGCAATAATTCACCATTAAAAAAAAAAAAAAAAAGAATAATGTAGCATGCATGTTTGGCAATGTGTGTAGCTGTAAAAATATATCTTTATATTGGTGCTATGAAATTGCACACATGTACCATTCTTTGAAGTGCAGATGGGAACATAATTTCTTACTGTATGAATATTCAACTCCACAAAAACACGTATCATGACAAGTTTGTAATGTGTATGTGTAGAAAAAAAGGAGAACTCCATAAAGTACTATATCCTTAGGGGTGACTATACTCAGAGTTGCATTTAAATATATGTATACAGCTAGATATTAATAATGAAAGCTCTGATGAGCAGTCAGAATATAATACATATATTTAGGAGAATATCAAGGAGAAAAACATTTTTAATCATGTTTTATACTTTATTATACTTTTCTACATTTTCACCCATTTTTTAAATCTGTTTTCACTGCTGCAATTTCAACACTTATTTTTTCACTGTGAATTTCTGATTTAATTCTATCTTTATATTTTTTTTTTATTATTGACATAGATGTATCTATTAATACAGAAATCAGTCATTGCTGAAAACTGTTTGTCACTTCAAACTTAGTGAAATTTGTCATTTTCTCATGAGACCTCTAGATGATAAAATGTTTACTCCAAGAATCTGGAAAATGTATGAATGTTTTACAAATTCAAATGCAGAGAAATAGCTTAAAAAAATCATTTTCTGTATAGAAAATAGCAAAAAACCATTTGCCTTTTGATAAATAGGTCCATGTACATATATCTGTCATATGGATTTATTTATGTAATTTAATGTGATGTGACATATACCATACCTGCTATTAACTTCCAACAGGTTCACTTGTGTTTTTTATGTATTATCAACAGTTAGGTCACTTATGTGAAAAACTGCAATGTTTGTGTAAACAGACAAGTGAAAAGGTCATTGATTTATGTATACAGTAGTCAATCAGAGGAATCTATAAACAAGGGAAGCATGTGCTCAGGCCTAGTAACATATCGCAACCAACCAATCAACACTCAGCATACACTGGGGTTATTTATAATAATGAAAGAAAACATTGGATAATGTACAGTATTAAACATGGGTTATCTTTACCTTTATAGGTCATAGTCATAGCTGTTTATGTCATTTTACAGAGCCCATTTGACCAGAATGTCAATCAGTTGCTGGCCTAAGGGAATATTTACTAAGATCATTTAATCTTTTTTGCCTGTTTTCCACCATTTTTTTTTTCACTGCATTTTCCTTTTACTCTCAATTAGAAAATGCTGAAAAAAAACTTATGGATATCGATAAAAATCAATATTGATAAATATCAGCGTGTTAATGCTGCTACAATAGAGTGTAGCACTGTGTTAGCCATAGATTTAAGCAAAGACAAGGGAGTATAGGTGATACCTTTTATTAGCTAATGAAATACAAGTGCTGGTCAACGAATTAGAATAATTTGAAATAGTGCAATTCTTTGAATGCATTTTTGTGCAGAAAGCACAGTGAACACTCTTCACAGAAAACAAAAATTCGAGCATTTATTCTTATTCAATGAAACGGTTTTTCCATTATTCTAATTCAATAAAACAACAGTGTCACAGTTAAATGGCCTAAATGGGCCTTTTGGAAAGCTCAGCTGAGCAAATTTTCTACAGGTAACAAGTTCTGTGATTAGTCTAACGAGTAGGACAGGTGCGGTGAACACCTGATTTGCTTTCTGCACAAAAAATGCATTCAAAGAATTTCATGATTGCACTATTTCAAATTATTCTAATTCGTTGACCAGCACTTGTAGATGGTAAATGCAAACTTTTGAGGCTCCTAACGCCTCTTCATCAGGCAATCCATGCTGCTAAAATTTACATTACTTTCAATGAAGTCTTTTGATATCGATATCACCGATATTTCCCACAGTAACTTAGAAAATTTTTGGTATTCCATCTCCATATGGAATTATGGGTTTTCACCACCCTCAACCAGGCAAAAAAGTTGGAAATATTCCAACTCAATATTCACATTCTGGGCAAAAGGCCACCAACCATAATCAAGGTTCCCCAAATATTGTGGCCCTATTCTAGGGCTGACGCATCTTGCTGACCTATTGTTTTTTCCTGACCTATTGTTGTAGTCTTTTATATGGCAGAAGTGGGTGCAATTACTACAATTGGTTAAATGACCCTAGCAACAGAGAGGTCTGTTTAAAGGTGATGAAGACAGTCCAAAAAGTTAAACAATGAAAAAAACCCCATTAAAATAAAAACTGAAGATCCATTGTAAATGTTCCTAGAGAACTGATATATATACAACATATTCAAATGAACAAGGTAAATGATTATTCCATTTGATTCAATTATTTAGTACATGTATGATTGTTTATAGTTAATTGGGAGTCATTTCTGAGAACTATGTACAAAACTGGGAACAAATTTGGCCATGCGTTGAGTTCTAGTTTATTGGAGTTCTTTTTTGCAAATTTTTTTTGCAAATTAAAAGGGAACTATAACCTATTTTTATTTACTTTCTCTGCTATGGCATTCAGAATTTCAGGCTATTCCCAGGCAGTAGAGTGTAGCACCTTGTTAGCTATATATATAAGCAGAGACAAGTAGAGTATAGGTCAGTGGTCGGCAAAGTGCGGCTCGCGAGCCACTTGTGGCTCTTTAGCCACCTTGTTGTGGCTTGGAGCGCACTGCTGAGGCCACACCCAAGCCCCGCCTGCGACCACCGAGGGCTCTTCTGATTGGCTGTCGGTGGTCATGGGGTCAGGATAGGGCACGCCTCCCTCCTCCGGCGGCTCAGAAGATAGTTATCACCGCTGGAAAAGGGAGTGAAATGGCTCCCTCCCAAAACAAGTTTGCCGACCCCTGGATAGGTGATACCTTTTACTGGCTAATGGTAATTGCACGCTTTCGAGACTGCTTAGGTCTCTTCTTCAGGCATAGCATGGAACAAAAAACTTAATAACAAATTTATACAGAAACTGGTACACCATAGTAAAATGTTATCAGTTTGACATCACAGACTGGAACAAAGCAATGAAATCTTATCAATTTAACATCAAAGCTAAAAAGTAACAAACTGGTGCTATACAGTGAGATATTATCAGTAAAATTAAAGTACAAAACTTCAAAGTCACAAATTGGTAAAGATGTGATAAGTTTGATACCCATATGGAATGTCAAATTTGAATTACAGTAATGCAATTAAAAAACCCACCAAATTGCAGATACAGGACATGGTGTGAGAAAATATGAATTGATGGAGTCTTCAGTCCATAGCTGTGGAGTATGGGACCATTAGAGATTCTCTGTGGCTTTTGATAGCCTCAGGGTATTCCCAAGCATGCTTGGTAGAATTTCTACTGCAACTGTCCTCAAAATAATGAACACTGCATCTTTTTAACAGGCTGCAACCACAGAATTTGCTTAAACAAAGAACTTTTATTCCATGGAACAGATAGCAGCATTTGTAAAAAAAAATAAATAAAAATTAAACTTTACTGTCAATTTAAAGGTTTGCCAAGTAGTAGTAAATAATGTAATGTTAACACAAAATAACAATTGTTTTAAAATACGTGGAAAATTGATAAACCCTGAAAGGAGATGTTTCTTATAATTCTTCCCAAACCCTTCTGTGTACCAAAAATATATATTTTTTTCACTTTCAAAGTATCTTTTACTGCCCACCCACCTGCCAAACTCTTTTATCCACTTGTAAGCGTGATGATTAAATCTTGCTTGCTGCATTTGCCTCTTATTTTACTGCATCTCAGCCATGTGTGCTCTTATAAATTTCTTATAATTATCCTGTACTGTTCAGAAGAGTCATCTGTTTGTCTCAGTCATTCCTTCTGTAGCCTTTTATTTATATTGACAAGCAATATTACAAATCAGCACCTTCTTTTTTTAGTAAATTGCCACAGCTTAAAGGTAGTTCAACCATACAGTCAGATGAATTCCGTATCTCAGAAGGCACATTCAATGGGCTGGGTGCCAAGATATACAATAAATATGAAACACATTAAAGGTACCAGCAGATATCAGTGCTTGCTACTTTAAAATGCACCTGTCACCTTTCAATTGTTATAGTTAAGTAAAGTACATCAATCAATACTCAAAAAAAACTTAAGGTTATTAAGTAGGTCTTATTGTAAGGATGTCCAGATCTGGAAGCTGCCATTTTCGTTAGGACCTGACATTCAAAATTTATTTCCACACTCTCAAATACTCTGGTTCCTCTCTCTCAGCCAAATCTCACCCATGCACACTAGATGAAATCAGGGATGCATTTTGGCATCAGTAACTAAAGCACAAAATGCTAGACTTACTGTAGCTCTGCAGCAATACCTACTGATATTGCTGCAGCGCTAAGATTCCCTAGACTGGGGGTCCAGAGGACCTGCACACCTCCCTCCATACCACAACATCAACCCCCTGATTCCACCAAAATCAACCCCCACCCAGTGCTATTAATCATTAACTGGCATGTAAGCGGTTATGATTTAAAACCCAATTATTTCCATAGCGCTACTGTAATACTAGCACTATGGAAATAATTAGTATAAACTAAATAAACCCCAACTATCAGGGGTCCCTGGGACCCCCACACCTCCCCCTGATCCCCCCAGCATCAGCCCCCATCCATTAATCATTATCTGGCAAGTAAGCGGTTATGATTTAAAACTAAATTATTTCCATAGCATTACTGTAATACTAGCGCTATGGAAATAATTAGTATAAACTAAATAAACCCCATCTAGCAGGGTTCCCTGGGACCCCCACACCTCCCCCCAACATCACCCCTCACTTAGCGCTAGGCTGAGTGAGGGGATTGCTAAGTGCAGGAAGTGGCACCCTGTATAATAATTAAAAATAAACAATTACATACAAATTTTCAATAAAAGAGCTCAATACAGAGCGATGTCCTTTTTTGACTATGGGTAAATGACAAGACCAATTCCATAGAAAATACTGGTTAATGCAAGGCACTTTTGGGCAATAAAATTAACTTGGAACAATTTTGAAAATAGGTGAAAACAGGAATATCTATAAAAATAGGCTGTCTTTCCAGCCTTCAGTAGTTGAAAAAACTTTTCAGGCCTAATTTATTAAAGTTCAAATTGGTTGCACAAATTCACCTTGCAACAATTTGAGTCACACATAAATATCAATTCTCCTTAGAAGTTATGGACAGCAATGGACACTGTCAGATGCGTAGTTTGGCAAAGTCACTTGAATAGAAGTAGGATGCAAAGTAATGCAAAAGTGAATAATACAACAATTTCCTTGTCCCTAGCTCATGTTGTCATTTAGTCACAGTTCCATTGTCACTTTTGAAGAAATAGTCCCTTTATGCCACAAAAGAGCCCTGCAATCAACCCCCAAATTCGCCACTCTGATCTGGGCAAGGAAAAGTGCTGAATTCATAGCAGTATGTCTTGCAGGTATGATGCTTGCTAAATATGCAAAGTAAAGCAAAGGAAAAAGAAGAGAAAAGTACTCTCTTATACGGTGCACACAACAATATTAATTTTATAATTAATTTATAAAGTGAAAAAACACACTAAATTTCATTGAACATTACAAATAGTTAAAAACAATTAAAAACATAAAAAGACACATAGATCCTCTAAACATGTCTTATGCTGCTATTATTTAGTAATGGTCAGATACTTACTCCATCAGGTTGCACCACATATTTACTGTATATTATATTATTTAAGATACAATGTGCTCGTTGCAACTCCTTAAAATAATAAATAGGCAAAGTACCTGTGCATGCACATACAAAGTAATGTGAAGAGCTCCATAAGTTTGTGACTTGTTAAAGTGTAAGTAAACCCTATTTATAAAGTTTGCCCCATTAAAATATTGTAAAGTGGAAAAACAATTAATGAAATCCTCACTTACCTTTTCACTCTGCAGCACTTGTTATCCCTCTATAAAATATTCTTCCTTCCTGTAGAGTATGAGGCCACGCCCCCCACCCTCTCACATACTCTGTCTTAAAAACCAACACTGTCTGGTCGGAATTCAATGCTGTAGGGCTTGTAGCAGTGAAAGGAAAGTATCAGATTACTAAACATGAACTAGCAGAATGAGTCATTGTGTGACCTCATTACGGGGAGGTGACTTCTGGGCACTATACAGGAAGCAAGTACACAGAAATGCAGGGGAGAAAGGCTGCTAGATTAAGTGGTGAGAACTGGAAAACACAAAATCGTTTTTACTTTTCAATGTTTAAGTTTATGTTTCTACATTATAAATATAATATATATGTATAGTTTGGTCAATAACTTACAATTTAATGTCCAAATTAGTCTCAAATTTGCCACATTCCAGAGTTTGATGAATGAAGTCCTTGGGAGTTTTGTAACTATCCCCACAGTGTTCTCTTATTTTTAGAAGCTAATTGGGTTGCCATCTAATGGAGAAGCCAGGAAGTTCTGAAGGTTATGGGTTACTAAACAAAAAAATAAATAATATTTTAGGAAAATATTTGTCTTAGGATAAATATAAAAACATCCCAAAATAATTGATAGGCTACTATAATTTTATTTAATATTCCTTTTTACAAATGGTATCAGGGCCATGAACACATGAAATTATCTGAAAATACAGTGGATTAGTAAAAGATAAAAATAACCAAAAAATTAAAATATCCCAGATGCTTTTCTGTGCTTCCAAATATTGTGAAAGAGTTCTGGAAGGGAACTTTGTGAATATGCATTATCTAAAGTTCTATATAAAACTTCTGGGGGTCTGATGAAATGCTTGCAGTACACAGAGAAAAGGGCACAAGGGATTCATTAAAAACCATGACTGATTTATACAATATAGTGCATCAATAAGCTTTCAATACATACTGTATCACCTTAAATGATTACAGTATGTTCTGTCACAGCACTTGTCACTCTGAGCACAGTGAACAGTCTACTAACTCACTCAATGCAACGTAGCTACTGATTTCAGGTCATTTCTCATGCTTCTGGGTTTCATTCTCAAAGCTAGTAAACTTTTCCACATGCCTCAGTCATTGCTCATAACTATCATGCTTTTAAACATTGCTGCATGAAAACAGGTTAAACTAGGCAGTTTAGTATGATGGCATTATCTACTTTGTGCACAGATCAAGTACTACTCCCTGTGGGGCTGCTTGGTACAGAACCCTGGTCCTCTCAACCCAACCCATTGCAGTCTAGGAAACCAAGCCCAAGGCTCCTGGACCAGCCAAGGCTGCAGCTTTTTATTTACTTGCACTGAGAGCTACAATCACATTGCATGCAAAATATAAATTAAAAGCATGTCATGGGAATAGCCCATGCTAATCTGCAGTAAGCAAGGTACTGTCCTGTATGAGAAGAAGAGTAGATTCAACAGAAATGGATAACATTTTGCCATGGTGCAATTGCCTGGTAAGGCCTCACCTTGAATATACAGTCCAGTTCTGGGTACCATTAATATTGATATCTTGGAGCTGGAAGGGGTTCAAAGAAAGTGATAAGGTGTACAAGTCATGAGAAAATAGTTAGAGAATTAAACCTAAAAAAAGGAAAATTAAGCATGGCCTGATCACCTCATTTAAATATATAACTGTTCCTTATCAAAAATATAGTAATGATCTGTTCACTTTCAGGACAACCGAAAAAACCTTCTGAGGCTGGAGGATGGTCATTTATGTGGGCGTTATTTATTCAAAAGTGAATTTGCATGCCCTAATTAATGGACAAATTGATGCAAAATCCAGCAAATTAATTAGGGCATGAGAATTCTCTAGACTAGTCAATTGTACATATTCACTGTTTAGTACATTTATGTTGCATTGAATAGAACTGCCACAAAGTAGCAGTTGCATATTGTAGTAAATTTGTTATAAATAGGCATGCAATAAGTGATGTGATGTAATCTTCACACAGGTCAGTTTAAAACAGACATTGCCACCGTACTTATCTTTTTTCATATTTATGACTATGTACTGGCAATATGCATGAATCATCATAATACATTTTTGGTAGCATGTTGATCCAGTATGTTGCCACTAGTAGTC
Source organism: Pipa parva (assembly GCA_019650415.1). Taxonomy (NCBI): domain Eukaryota; kingdom Metazoa; phylum Chordata; class Amphibia; order Anura; family Pipidae; genus Pipa; species Pipa parva. Next base: position 8,363 of record WMED01021370.1, read on the forward strand.
AGAGAGGATTTTATTTCAAAATAGAATAAAAGAAAATTTGACCTCATTGGATCAATGATGTCTAAGGATTATTTATTATTTGAATAGATTGAACTGGATATTCTGTTACTTTAAGTTGCATTTTGACCAAAAAAGTAACATATTTCATTACACAATTATTGTCATGGGGTATACCGGAGCAAAGACAATCTAATCATATATGCTTCTGCTATTTAGTACCGGTATGTAGGAATTGGCATGATTGACGCATTCACTATGAGCATATACCTGTATATCCTGCATTGGAGAAGCTGCATATATATCCTGTACTGGAATTTTATTATTTCATTAATATTTTTTAAGCTCCACCATATCTTCTGTTTGTTTGAACTATGAACATACCTTAGAAAATTATCTTCTCTGTAATCCAGTTAAAATTCATTATTTTCCAGGTATGTTTCTAAAATAAAGTTGAGCAAACTTTATTGAGCAAAAAATATACCTGAGCAAAGACATTCTAATCATATATGCTTCTGCTATTTAGTATGTAGGAATTGCCATGATTGACGCATTCATTGTGAGCATATATATCCTGCATTGGAGAAGCTGCATATATATCCTGCACTGGACTTTTATTATTTCATTAATATTTTTTAAGCGCTACCATATCTTCTGTTTGTTTGCACTGTGAACATACCTTAGAAAATTATCTTCTCTGAAATCCAGTTAAAATTCATTATTTTCCAGGTATGTTTTTAAAATAAAGTTGACGCTCTTTTACTGCTTTTGGATGAGTTATGCCATTGCCCTAAGGGTTCACCTATTAGATTGAAGATAGAGTTGCAGCTGAATAACTATAAAATAAGGTACATAGATCACCTCTTGATCATTGTCCTATAGGGGTTATATTAAAGTGTGATGTTCCAGTCAGCAAATATTAATTTGTGTCCCAATGATATGCTTCAGATAACTATGTGTTATTAGCCATATAGTTAAATTGATATGGAATCCCCATGATGCATGAAATGAAATTAGATGTAGACAGTATGGCTGCATATAAAGCAATTCAAGCCACTGCATGCATTAGAATACATTACTAATCAGACCTGTAGCATGGTGTATAGGGTGTATTCGCTGCTAAATACATGATAAAGCATCCCAAAACAGCAAGTAGAGAACTCTCCTTGAGAATCCAGATTAATTTTAAGATGATTAAATATTGTGGCTCAGTGCATGATACTTTAGTTATCCGAGTTGAAGTTTTATTAACTTGAAATTCCCCCAGAAATTTAGCTTAACATTCTCGAAAGTGTACAGCATCTTAGGCAGGGAGGAGGCTCTAGGCCACTCCGTGCCAAAAAGGTGACGTCACTACCAGCGCCGTCCTCTGAAGAGCCGGCGCTGATGAGTGACATCATCAAGCCTGCGCGGGGGGAGGAGAGTGCACACATCAAGGGAGGAGAACTCCCCTGTGAACGAGTGCTCTTTCAGTGCAGGCCACTGATCTGGCCTGAAAATTGTCAGATCGGGTCCACGGCCTGTGCTGAAGGCAGATTAGGCAACGGCTCGCATGCCAACAGAGAGGGCTCTAAGCCTCTAATGTCCCTTTAAGAGGATTATTCTCTAAGGTGCGAATTCAACTGTCGAATTCTCAAACAGTGAATCCACTACAATTTCCCCATTGTAAAGTCGTGACAATTTACTGATAATAAAGTTGCGAAAATTTTCCCATAATAAAGTTGCGATTGTGACAATATTCTCATTATACAGTAAAGACACGACTGCAACAGTAGCAGCCTATTGCAACTTTCTTTATTTGTTGAATTCGCACCTATATGCAACAATTTGGACCTTATTGAATAGCCCCCATAGATGGAATTGTAGATCCATTATCAGCTGATAGAGAGATAATTACTCTGTTATCTAAAAACTGTCATTACTGATAAATATCTCCTGGACACAGATTTGACTAAAATCAGAAAGTAAAAAAATGCTGGTTCCATAAACAGAGATTTATTTAATGTAATTCTAGCTGATCTGCATGTCAAGCTTTTTGACCAAAGTTATTCATTAGTAAACACACAGCTTAATGCAGTTTTTTGACATAAAAAATAGCCTCAGATAAGACAGTGAGTTTAACTAAAGGGGAGCAGTGATGGTAGCTTGAGGCCTCTGGTGAACCATGAATGAATGATAAAAACATTCAGATAATTTGCAGTCCAGAGTCCAGCATGCTTTGCTTTATCCAGTAAAAGTCCTTCTTACTTATGGTTTGTTTGTCAGACGATATTATTGAAATTTGTTTTATTACCCTGAGATCAGCAAAGTGCTTTTGTATCATAAGGATTAAAATTTTGCAAGTGAGGTTTTTTAATGCCACCACTTGAAGGTGAAATAGCAGTAAGGGACTTACTTAGCAAAACATTTTACAAGATGGACCATAACACAATGAACTGAATTGCTTCCAGTATTAGGGGGCATGTAAAGTTCAAGCAGACATATGGAACAGTTACAGTCAATGAATACAGTTTAATTGGGATTCACTACCTTATTTTTTGCTGGAGAAAAAAAAAAATCACAAGATGCTTAGATGATCATTGGAGGAATTTTTTATGCAAGTAAGTCTATTAACAGGAAATTTTGTTAAAGGAGACATAAAGATTGTTCTGCCTAGGGAAGATTCGTAATAGAGGAAGCTAGTTATGCTTACTAATCAATTCCTTGTCTCCAGAGCTGGTTTGCATCAGCGATTTTTTTCTTCTCCATGTGCTCAGAAGCAGTTTGAGAATAAGCTGAAGAAAAATCAGCGATGTTGAAGAGGAAGCAGGAAGTGATGAGGATCACAGGGCTGGAGCAGAAGAAATGAAGATCGGCTTTATGTTGAATCAGGAGCCAGCTCTGGAGCAAAGGAGGTGATCATGTATAAAATTAGCTCCCTCTATTCAGAATCTCCCATAAGCAGAACAAGTATTAGTTCTTCTTTAAAGGGGAACTATAGTCAAATTATGGGGGTTATTCACTAAAGTCCGAATTGTTGCGTATAGGTGCGAATTCGCCAGATAAAGACAGTTGCAATTGGCTGCTATGGTCGCAGTCCCATCTTTATAATGAGAATATTGTCGCAGTCGCGACTTTATCATGGGAAAATTGTCACAATCTTAACATTAAAAATTTGTCGCAACTTTACAATGGGGAAATTGTAGCAGATTTACTATGGGAATCCGCTGTTTGCGAATTCGACAGTCAAATTCGCACTTTAGTGAATAAATTTACATATGCAGTACTATACCTTAGTTCCTTAGTGAGAAGTGTTTCACACCAGTAGATGTTTCATGTGATGCAGAATGATTGAGTAAGCAGCACTGATAAACTCCTCTACCAGGAAATGTGTGTTTGTAACATGAACTGGCTAGGAAAACGTCAGCTCTCAGGAAAACTAATTAAGGGAAACAAACTGCAAATATTATTTCTTCCCTAAGTGTTTTTTGAACTATTTTTGCTAGCAATTGGCTTAGTATAAAGGAGTTTTATATGTATGGGTGAAAGAGCCGGCTCTGGCCCTATAGGCACCCTAGGCGCCCCCCTCCCC
>WMED01021371.1:0-11930 GCA_019650415.1 Pipa parva
AGCGCTCAGCACAGACAGCTGGGCAACAGAGGAGCTAGGTAGGGAGACAGAAAAGGAGGGAGGCGAGCACTAAGATAGCGCCCCCCTCCTTCAGATGGTAGGGCTTGTAGGGGCTGCACAGTGTGATGGTGCTCGGATAATCTTGGAGACAGGGAGGGCTGGGCAGGCAGGGAGAGAGAACTGACCAATCCAAGCAGGATTTGCCTTGGAATAGGGGGTAGTCTTATACGGCAAGTATATCCCAAACTCTATATTTTAAATGGAAAAGTTATGGGTCATCTTATACGCCCAGTCGTCTTATACGCCGGCAAATATGGTATCTATACACCGTACAAATCTATCTATTCTGTACAGCACAATTACAGAATATAAATATCTATTCACCGTACAAGTCTATCTATTCTGTACAGCACAATTACAGAATATAAATATCTATACACTGTACCAGTCTATCTATTCTATACAGCACAATTACAGAATATATCTATTGTAAGCAGGTGTATGGAAGAGTGGTCGATGGAGTGTATGTGCCACTGAGGTTATTGGTAGCAGTGGCATAGAAATCCTGATAAGAGCTGTGCCTGGCAGTATTAAACTTGCCAGTGTTGTTATTTAACTGGAGTTTGGGACCAGGATTTAGGAGTGGCTGAAGAGCTTGGGAGGGAAGGCCATCCAGCACTCCATCCCAGATTTTCCCCTTAATAGATTCACCTGATTAAAGTAGGTAAAAGCTGTGCTAGCTAGTGAGAAAGCTAGTAAGAGAAAAAGAGACTGAGACAGTCAGACGAGCTGTTGCAGCTTGGGCGTGCATCCCATCTGATCAATCCAACTGGTAACAAATATAAAAGTATTTTGGTTTCTTCTGATATTGACCAGTGACACTGGAAACCATTGATTGATTTATTTTGAGCTGAAGATAAGGTTACAGGTAGTCCTCGGGTTACGAGGGCCTCGAGTTACGTTGTTTCGGGGTTACGACGCTTTATACGATGCCTTGTTCCGACTTACATGGTTTTGCGACGTAAGTCGAACTGCATGCAACCATGCCTTGTTCCGACTTACACGGTTTTGTGACATAAGTCGAACCATACTGTATGACTGTATGATCCGACTTACATCGAAATTCGGTTTACGACGCCGCGTAAGAACGGATCAACGTCGTAAGTCGAGGACTACCTGTATTTGTTTTTTTTTGTGTTCTGAAAAAACTGTGTTGTGGAAACAACTTTTGTGTTCTGGATAATAAACTGGACTATACGTTCATTTTTATTGTTAGCCAAGTGTGCCTATGGTGTTTTTTTCACATAGCACAAGATCCCGGTTTACACTATACACCGTACAAGTACCGTACATATATATTATGCACAGCGCAATTACAGAATATAAATATCTATATACCATACAAGTACATATGTATTATGTACAGCGCAATTACAGAATATAAATATCTATATACCATACAAGTACATATTTATTATGCACAGTGCAATTACAGAATATAAACATTGGTACACTGCACAAGTATGTACAGAGCACATTTACAGCATATAAGCATCTGTACACAGTGTACAATTAGGTATCTATCAAGTAATGCATAAGCACAGTATATGGAATCTTTGTCTAGGCAGAAGCAGTTGGAACACTCCATATCAGTCTTTTACACCTGCATGTTGGTCTAAGGCATGGATTTCCTTTGCTCCCTTTCCAACCTACTGATATGCTGGTTACATTTTGAAATTCCCACCACAATGCACTACAGTCTTGTTTAATGATGGAAAAATATATAGATTTCTAAGCAAGGACTTTTGCACAGCCAAATATTCTCTCACCTGAAGCACATCAAACATTTCTTGCTTAAGCAATCCCAAATCATGTAGGACATCATTGGCCTTCTGCACTGCAGAATTGGTCATGTAATTTGTACCACGTGAAAGGCACCTAGCTGCAGAAGTTATATCCACCGGACTGTTAAAGGAACTGCAGAAAGAGGGAGGAGAAATGTGTCAATGCCAGTTCTTCCCATAAAAAAAACTGTTCATAGAAATATTCATCCCAAAACAAACATTTTATAATAAAGTGATTTTTGTTGTGTTTGTATACCTCCTGGACAACTAGATTTGCTTCATTGTGTCAAATTTCTGCACATACTCAACATAATGATTTACCATTAATAAAGTGTTTTTCCTGTTACAATATCACACTATGGAAGCTTGTTTTCTTTTCATGGCTGATTAATGAATATAGGATGTATTAATGAGGAGTGATCCGAGACCTTTCAAGAGAGTGTTACATACATATTTCTACATGCTGATTCTGCTCTGCCTTCTGGTAAGCAGTTACAATTGCCCTTTGTGGATTTGGCTCACCCAGCACTGAGATTGTTTATGTAATTATTTTTTCCACATTCAAAACACTCCCATTGTGGCTATCATCCTCCAATTCTCCATCTTTGCTTTCTGGAATTTCTCTATTTTTTAATTTTGAAGATTTGGTTAATGCACTATTGGTGCGAATATCATTGCGCTTCTTTACAGATCACATAGCTGCAACCAGGGCCGGTTCTACCGATGGGCGATGTGGGCGATGGCCCAGGGCGCAAACTATTTGAGGGGCGCTGTCGCCCACAACGCCCATCACTAAACTTGACCCCCCACTGCCCCGCGATACCCCCCCTGCTCCGCGCCACCCCCCACTCACCTCCAACAGCGTTCCATTGATGCACCTCCTCTAATGATGTAAGTTGAATGCGACGGCACTCCTTGGCTGTTTCGGGTCTTGTCGGCTGTATTCGGCAGCTGATGGCCAGACCTGAACATCTAAGGATCGCCGTCACATTCAACTTACCTCATCAGAGGAGGTGCATCGCTGGAACGCTGTTGGAGGTGAGTGGGTGTCTTGCGGGGGGGGGCACGGGGGGGAGGCCCAGGGCGGCAATAGGGCCAGGACCGCCCCTGGCTGCAACAGCTAAAATAAAAAGGAAAACAAACACACAGGGATGCAAAATACGATTAAAAGATTCAGATAGTACAGAATTTATTGTGTTTTAAAACATAGAGATATAGGGGGCTTATTCAAGAACAGTCATGTAAAAGGTCCAAATTCGCATTTATTTGCCACATCACAATATTCACTTATTCAGCAAACTCTGCAATGTGTATCCAATTCAGATGCTTTTGTTGTGGACTTATGGAGCTGTTCATATCACTTTGCATGTACGTGTATAGGTAATTTGCCTACTCATCAAGCATCAAAGTCTGTCACAGTAGCAAATTCAGCAATGTGTATTGTGTTACATTCTATAGCATATACTGTAGGTTCTCCCTGGGTCTGAGATGGGTATTGTACTAGATATTAAAGTGCAGGTTCCTTTGTTGGAGAACCGTGAAATCTCTCGTATGTGTATACCGCATTCATGAAAATAAAGAAACCTCGCAAACGCAGTTGTGCTGCAACCCTTTATTGGGTAATTAATTCACTTGATTACCCAATAACGGGTTGCAGCACAGCTGCATTTGTGAGGTTTCTTCAATTTTATGAATGCGGAACATTGTGTCACATTTTCCAGTTTTACCTCTCCAGATTAAAGTGGCGAATTAGGGGACTGATGGCTGATTTAATGAATAAGGAGTAGAGAATTCAGAGCATAGGGACCCAGGGAGATAAGAATTGACTTTAACAGTTGAATTATCACTTTGATGAGGCCTTGTACACTTTTTACCTGTCTTTATATAAATGCCTATAGTCCTTTTTCAGGTTCACTGTTGTGTTTGGTTTATAGGTGAGTTGACTAACTGGAGATTTTGTTTCTTCCAAAACCTTCTGCAGAAAAACACCATTTTCTGCAAAAAAAATAAAGAGAAAACGCATGTCATAGGTTAGCCATCACTGTCCTACTATATAGTGCATTCAAAAGAACAGTTTAGGGTGTCTTCATTGGGACTTTGGGTTTTACACTTCATTTACCATTCCCACTCTCAGTCTTGATCATTTATCAGCTTTACCTGCTGCTTATCCACTCTTGTTCATTAACTCATAATTTGCCACCCACAGAAAAATTAAATTCATGCAACAAAATAGATTGTAGTAGCATTAGTATAGTATTCTATAGTATACTGTAGAATTAAAACAAGTTCATGTAATTCTAGTTACAATTCATTAAGTTCATAATTGTAATTATAAGATAAAAGAAAATATTTGTTGGAGGATAAATAACGAAATATCACTTTTTTACTTCCCATTCTCTTTAATAGCAAATGTGATATTTTTAAGATTTATTTGACATCATGTGCTATGTCATTTCTCACGATACCAAGTAGAGAGGTTTGTAGTTTTTGTACAAATTATTAAAGAAAACATATACTAAAATAATTTATTAGTATTTTATATGAAAACACATAATTTAACATTTGTTCAAGAGATAAAAAAAAAGTTAAATAGTCGCTCTCTCTCTATTATATACTGTACACACACACTTCACACACTTCGCACATGGTGTTATGCGCCCACTGATGTCCTGCATGCGGACATCAGCGAGCGCATTAAAGGAATTTCAGTGTCGGCGAGAGCACTCGAGTCTCCTCGCCAGGACTGGAATCCCTTTAATGCGCTTGCTGATGTCCGCATGCAGGACATCAGCGGGCGCATAATACCATTTGCGAAGTGAGCTGAAGGCTTCGCGGCTCACTTCGCACAATGGTGAATTAGGCCCTAAATATGCATAATTCAAAATAAGGCAGACAGGATATTTGTATACCTAGAAAGGTTGAAAGTCTACCAATCAAAGGAAATGCCAGGAAATCTACCTGCTGGTTGGAACCTGACATTATTTATTTGAATTACAGAAAGTTGCCAAAATGAAGTTCAAGACTTAATTGGGCAAAATTTACTAAAGTCAAAAATGATTTTTTCAACTTTCTCAGACATTTTTCATTCAAGAATTGGTTGAAAAAGTAAAAAGCATGTTTTATGACCTTTTTGCCCTCAATTTTGTCTTTGGCGAAAAACATCCAAAAAAAAAGTCTAAAAAAATAGTTTTCAACTTTAGTAGTAAATTTTGCCCAAATTTATCTAAATTCTAAACCTTATTGGAAATTGTTGGGTTCCCACAAGAGAAGGGATGTAGAGGAGGGGGAAAACTGTGTCCACACTGCCCTCATATTTTTGGTTGGATAGCACGTTGGAATGAGAAATTTTATTCAGCTAGCATTTTGATATTGTGTATTCCATCTAGGTTATAGAATAGAAGGCACTTCATTTCTGAATAGTGTACCGTATATACTCGTGTATAAGTTGAGAAATTTAGGTTAAAAAAATAATTTAAAACCATATACTCGACTTATACACGAGTATAAGCTGTATACTTACTGACTGGAGCTTCCTCTCATGGCCATAATCAGTCTGTCTCCCACTGAACATTGTGCTCTGTGATTCTTGAATGAATGGTGATATTAGAATGATATTCTAATATCTGTCAGCTCCTCACACATTTTACAGCCCCCCACTCCTTCCTCGACTTATACAAGGGTCATAGCAAATTTAATAATTTTTGGCCCAAAAACTAACCTCGACTTATACACGAGATCAACTTATACTCGAGTATATACGGTTTATAAAAAATGCTTTGTAGCTTAATAAAACAAGATAGCAGTGCTACATTCATGTAAAGACTTCCAATTTCCTGAAGTAATAAAAGGTCTAATACACAAGGAGCAGTCAGCAGACAAGGGTTTTTGTTCAAGATACCGTGCAAGTCACATTTCATAAAGCTCTGGATGTGTATTTCTTACCTAACTGTTTTGTACTTGTCTGCTTCTCCACATTTTCCTTCCCTTGAGTTATTACATGGGGAACTTGCAGATCCTTTGCCATTGGTACTGGTGCAAATCTCCGAGGAGCTGGAGTGTCCAAAGGAGATTTCTCTGACCAATTTGTAGTTGTTTCAGGAGTCATATTGGCTTTGAAAAGAAATAAACATGCACACTAAACTTCAATAAAAATACATTTTTACTTTAGAGAAATACAAATTTGCAGCAAAGAAACAAAAAAAACTTAGCAGTCCTTTGCTTTCACTGTTAGGAAGTCAATCAGAATAAAATGACAAAGGCCTAATGCAGTTAGAAAAAAAGAGAAACAAATGTTTCGCTATGATTTAGTGCACGATTAATTTCTAAATTGAGTCCACATATCAGTGAACACATCACAAAATGTATAAAAAGTATATAATATGAATACAAAAGTTTTGATTAAACCAGCCTGTTGACAGTTTTGGTTCACTAAACACTTCCAAGATGCACAACACTCTGCAATGTGTAACCCAGCTCAGGGTAGAGCAGAGCACCCTTTCAGTCAACTGCTTTAGTTACAGTTCTTTTTTATTAATGCTATAAACATAAAAAAAGCAGATATCCAACCCAAAGGCAAGCAGTAGTTATTTTTACACAGGTAACAGAAGAGACCATTGTTTGCAGCATCTGCTCCATAAAGGGCATCCTCTAACTTAATTACCACTACCCCAGGACCCCACATAGAAACAAGGCCACAATCTGAGCTATAAACTTCCCTGCCTAATTTTCTGCCAATGTGGAGCTTTTCAAGTCAACAAAAGGCTATTTTGATAATTCAGAGAAATTCTGTTCCCAATAAATCCTTTTTAATTGTAAATTAAAAACTGCAACGCAGCGATCAGCTTGGACAGCACCCTGCTTCTTAGTGAGTGGCAACAAGTAAATTGTAATCAAACACAATGTCCTAACAGTTACTACACAAGAAACTTTATAAAAATATATACCTTTTTCACAGTTATTAGGAGCTGAATTCTTTGCAGACTGAAATGGAGGCAGGTGGTTCTGACCCGTAATGGGCACAGTAGTTGGAACCTCGGACTGATGTTGGCATTTGCGGACATTCATTGCAGAGCTAATAAGGCAGGACTTAAAAAAATGGTGGTTTAAATATTTTGTACATTTTCCTCTTTACTTCATCTTGTACTACTCAACAGAAGACAACATGTGATTGGTGCCAGCAACTATCAAACAAAAGCAATACAAGTGCATACAGTAAAGTGAGAAATGCAGGTCACTGCCATCAGGAGACAAGGTACAGTAAAATGGAGTATGAAACGGCATTAGAAAAGAAAATATATCCTATTTGAATGTGTTTGTTCATTTAATAAAGCTTTGTTAGCACAAACTGCCTTTCTACATTTGTAGAACTACTAATTCAAGATACTACAGAGCATATGGGTTAAAAGACATAGCAACCATTAATCAGCTCATTTTGGCAGGCACTGAAATGAAGGGAACAACTGCAATAATTTAATAATAATTTAATAAAACCAACCCTGATCTTTGTGCATTATCTAGGACTTGAATGACCCTATCAATGCAGCTAACTAAGCCCCTGTCTTTTTCCATGTGAAACGGGGACGCCGTCATCCATAATGCAAGCTGGTAATTTTACCTAAGGGGGCATTTTAGTTAGTCCCAGTCAAGCTGACATTTAGCATGGCAACCAGCCCGTGACTTTAGCTCACTTTAACAGAGGCAATGTATTCCCAGACCTAGTAACCCACCTCAACCAATCAGCAGCTAGACTCTTCAGCTACAGATGGAATAATGAATGTAAGCAAGTGGACTGGCATTAAGTGGTAGCAAATCAACCAGACTTCAGCATTAATTGGGCAGGCACAAAGAAGTAATGCTGAGGAGTATGGGGAATACCCACTTTTGAGTACAGAGGCAAAACAGCCTTTACCATCTGGACAATAGCACATTTAAATTCACATTAATATCAGGAATAAAAATGACCATATAGCAAATGCTATATGACCCATATATATACGTATATGCATAAGTATCCCTAAACAAGTACTTTATATATTTTTTTTGTAAGTCAGTCACTAAAAATTCATAAAACCGATAGAAGTAATTAAGTAATTATTTAAGCAATATTAAATGGATAGAGAATGCATTCTGAAGTATTTACCAAAAAACACTTATGCAGCATTAGCCATTTGCTTAATGAACAAATCTATTTTTGTCACTAGGTTGATTCATGTGCATTTGAAGACTTTGTACTGTCAGTTTATTTTCAAAGTGAACACAACCCTTTTCTTGTTTATGTTATTCATGTTTCATTGAAATGTGATTATGTAGTCACTGGATGGCCTTATCTATGACAAAGTGGCAGTCTGTCAGAATTTTAGTACCTCAATATACAACACTGTTTACGTCTTATGTGCATCCTCTATCACTTAAATTTGGCATTTTTAGTTTTTTTTTCATCAATTGCATTAACCCAGCGGCCCCGCAATGACGTCATCTTGCAGGAAATATTGGTTTGTGGGCAGACCCTGGATGGAGATGGATAGAGTAGCGGTGTCTCATTGGTCTTAGGCGACCCCTGTGAAAGCATCATTCAACCCCCAAAGGGGTTGTAACCCACAGTTTGAGAACTGCTGCATTAACCTATCTAAGAATGTCTGGAGTGTAAGCACAATGGCAACATAAAACTGTTCTACACAGTCTGTTTTATTTGTTTGTCAGTGCATTATCCCCACAGCAACTTAGAAAAGGAAAGGTATAATATATACTTATGTTACATTTTTTTCCTAGGTCCACTGGGTTGATGCAGATAGATTATAGGCCTCATGAAGACCAGAATTCTGCATGTGTCTTGGATACAATCTGACCATCAACTTAAATGCATTCAGTTTGCACCTATCAGTCTAAGTGGTGGCATGTTGAAGATGTGAACTATTGTGAGGTGGGTGGGCAAAAAAAAAAATAGAACATTTCAGGGGCAGAGTAACCACCTTCTTCAGTTTTTGAAAACTGCACATTGTTAAAGGGAAGATCCAGTCTGTGTATTTGGTGTGGTATTTGAAATCTGTTCTGCGCATAACCATGTGTTATGCAGTTTAATAACTTATTTATTAACCACGCAGCCTGTATATTTATGCTTTAATTTTTCATTCACGAAAGAATGATCAAATACAATCCCTTTAAAACCAATATCTATAAAAACCAAAGATATGGGCTAAAAGTCAATTAGCTTGGATTTATACTGCATAGCTATCTTTACAGTTCATAGAATGCACAAGAGCACATTAGTAAACAGCCTTGAAGTATGGAGAAGGGCTACAGTTAAATTATGTTAAATATAAAATATGAAAATACTAAACTGTAAATAGAGCCATATATATATATATATATATGTGTTAAAATTTTCTCTTTAAAGTTTTCAACTTTTCTTTGCACATCATTGCTGTTTTGGCATTTAAACAATTAACTGGTAAAGAATAAAAATGTATTTTAGTAATCTGGAAGTGGTTTGCCAAAGATATTGTCCAGGGCCAGGCCCTAAACAGAAAAAAAATATAAAAATAATATCGATATTAAAATTCAAGACTTTTATACTAGACAGTTTGTAGTAGCTCCAATCAGTAAATCCAGCAAACTCAATTAAGTCTAAATACAATTACAGTAAAAGCAGAACACAAAGCAACTAATTAAAAAAAAAAAAAATGCAATTTTCTGGCAAGAAAAGACCAGTTGCGAATAAATATTGTTCATCATTGGCAATAATATGCAAAATTGATCAGAAAATCAGGATTACCATTTAAGCATATAAAGAACAATACATTGCACATTGGGATTTAGTAGACTGATTATATAGATCAAAAGTGAATGCACACCTAAATTAGAGATGACTGAATAGTGGTGCTCATTCTCCAATTGCATGGCAACATCGGTGTATCAGTATTAGTATAAAAGACAAGAACTGCACACACCTTGGAAGGATGCAGTTTTTTTACCTCTTTTACAGAAACGTTAGTATAAAGTAAACTGAAACAGTTTCATTCTGTTAAGATACCTGCATTTCTATTTGCTGCTGTTGCAATTTTTCGAGATGTTCAAATCTTTGCTCAGTCATTTTGGCCAACTGCTTTTCCAACTGTCTCACCCGTTCATCATGATATGATTTTTCTGGATGGTGTCTCTGCATTCTGTTCTGTTCCTCCCTGAGCTGCTGCAGTTGATTCTCTGCCTCTTTAAGTTTGTTAAGCAGCTGGGAAATAGAGTTCACCTGGGCTTCCATGTCACTTTGAGCCTAAAAGACAAAATTATATCAATCATGTCAGTGCTTCGTAACCTAGAAGTGCTTTATAAATAAAAATATACATATAAGTTTACTTTAAGCTTCCAAATCTCCATCTACCACTGTGTATAACAGAGAGAAAGAGACAAAGAAAAATGTTATTTCATTTGTGTTGATGCGTGGAAGACCTTTTCTGTAAAGAAAGGTAATCGTAAAACAAAAATGGGGAAAAGTAGATGCAATAAAAATGTAACAGATAAAACATAATGCATGAATACATAATTACCTTGATAAAAGGAGCAGTAGCTGCTATTGCTGCAGCTGTGGCAGCTGCAACTGAAGTGACTGAACCCAATAATTCATTCCCGGATTTGCCATTCTGAGTGCAGGGCTCACTTGTTACTGCAGCACTGTCCTCAAGAAGCTTCACCCTTACTGCTTTGGTAGTAGGTCCACCTTGTGCTCTGTAATTAATTTCATCACATACATTTTATACAGTTTTTCTTCTATGAAATGTTATTTTTGAGCTATTCGTTGTTTGTAAAACAAACTGATGGCATTGAAAGGGATTTAAAATTATACCACTTATATATAAATACTTTATCCCCACAGTAATTATGCAGAGATTTGAACTGGCCTGGTTCTACAACACAAAGAACACTAAAGGGGGAATTCACCATTCAGTGAAGTGAGCTGAAGGCTTCTGAGCTCACTTCGCTGAATGGTGAATTCCCCCCTAAAAGTTGTAAAAACTTGCTCAGAAGCTTATGTCAGAGTTGATAATTTAAAAGGACTTGAACAGAGTGTGGTGTAAAAGAACAATTACAGAAGTAGACATTACTGATGAATTAAAAAATTCAAACAAGTGGCGTATGTACATAGTAGGGGTCCCAGAGCTAAATCTTACTGGGTCCCTCCCCTGTGATGCAGCTCTGTGCCTTACATATTTTTCTATGCTGCATTAATATGGTCCAAAGTATCTCTGTCATACAGGGACAATAAAGAGATTCTTTATATTTGTTATGATACTAAAAAGCTCAAAAGAAATAAAGTAAACAAAAATATCTTAATATCCATTAAGCAGATAAAGTAAAAATTTTGTTTAATGCATTTGCACACTTTTTCAAAATATACTAGTAAGTAAATGTTCAGATATCCCAAAACCCTGTGATTTCGATAAAGCAATACATAGTAGCAATGTGTTTATTAAAGACTTACTTTTTGTTTAAGGCAGCCAGCAGTGCACCTTTCTGACCAGTAGTAAATTGAGAAATCTCAATTTCTCTCCCTGCAAAACAGCAGTATTCAGTGTACAGAAAGTATTCCAAACTGTTTTTATTTCAAGAATTACCACTTTTCAGAAAGAAAAAAAATTGAAATTTAATAATAGCCCGTTTTAGATATGTTTTAAATATTGTAAAAAAATATATATATATCACAAGAAGTAGTTCTTTCCTACCCCTTTTACACTACTTACTTTTATTCTGGTTTCCTGCTTGTGTTGTTTTGCTAGCCATCTTATTATTTGTGGTATGTAAATGTTTGGTCACATATACCTAACAGAAAAATAATCAAACAATCAGAAAACTGTATTTTGGTAAGAAAACAAAAACTGTTTTAATGTGCCCAATGAAATTATCACACTGCAAGAAAATACAGAAATACAGATAATCTCTATGGCATCAGTGAGTAAATTGTTGTTACAGAAAGAAACCAAACATATAGGGGCATTATATATAAGTGGCTCTTGATAACCCCCTTATTTCTATATTTAGATGGTAGTACAATGAAGAAACCTGTCTAGGGGGGTAATTCACTAAGCTCCGAAGTGA
>WMED01021372.1:0-11930 GCA_019650415.1 Pipa parva
TTATGGACATTACGGTAGCCGCCTCCTTCTCCTAGGTGTATTCGGACTAATCCTAACAAATTCAACCATTAGACAATAAGGCCCATAGATGTTTAACTAGCCTTCGAATACAATTGTTTACCCTTGTTTGTATGCGGCACTAAAGGCTCAGAGTTTCATTTAGCCTAAGTCCAAAATATTTCCCCATTGTAAAGAGACATGGATATCAATGTGTAATGAAAGGATTCCTCATAGAAAAGCACTGCAGTGTGTGCCCCTGATAACGATTTATATTGACGGGGAAACATTTTTATCAATCCTTTGTAAAATAGGGGAATTAAAAAGTACAGGGAAATTGACAGCGAAAGAGGATAAAATTGATGTGGTCAAATAGGTCTTAGTAAATATGCTCCATAATGCAGGGGCAGTCCTGGCCCTATTGGCGCCCTGGGCCTCCCCCCTGCCCACGTCCCCATGCTCTGCATCGCCCCCGTGCCACCCCCACCCACCTTACCCTGCGCCCCACACTTACCTCCAACAACGTTCTAGTGACGCATTGTCCTCCTCTAATGAGCTAAGTTAGTCGACGGCAATCCTTAGATGTTTGGGTCTTGCCGGCAGCTGCCAAATACAGCTGACAAGACCTGAAGCAGCCAAGGAGTGCCGTCGCATTCAACTTAACTCATTAGAGCTGGACGGTGCGTCACTGGAACGCTGTTGGAGGTGAGTGGGGGGGGGGTGCGGGGGAGAGGTCAAGTTTATCAATGGGTGATGTGGGCGATAGCACCCCTCAAATAGATTGTGCCCTGGGCCGTCGTACACATCGCCCATTGGTAGAACCGGCCCTGCCTATATGTCAGGTGGTCAAGCAATACATCCATTTTGTGTTTTTAGTCCTTCTCTCCATCCGTGCCCTGGTCACTGCTTCCTTTTGTTCAACCAAATTTGTACCAGTAAATCAATAATGAAGTGGACTGCTAATTAACTGGGTACCATGTCATTGTGGGAAGGACCCAACTATTGGTTTTAACACCATAAAGAAGTTTCGATGTTTATATTGGTTGCTATTTATCCGTGCAGTGGTATGACATGCTAGCACAATATGGATTACAGCAATGATTTACTTGTTTAGTAGGTGGACTGACTTATAGAAATGAATAGGTGTTTATAGAGTGGATTGTGACGTATTTCTTCAGTTGTTCATTTTATATACAGAATATTCTTAGACATAAGGCCATGGAAACTATTGTTTCGCAATACCTTTACCTCTGTTATTCAGCTGCTAGACAGCACAGTGGAACTTTAGTCCAGTGTAGCCCAACAGTAATACTTTTATAAATGTAACACAGCAATAGTTAGTTACTCATGGTATAAGTCCAGGGGGGTAATTCAGGAAAGTCCGAACTTACGTGGCGATCCTTCGATTCACTTCACAGAGACTGGTACGCGCTCCCTGCTCTCCTGCACACGGAGACCAGCGAACATCTTAAAGGTACTTCGGCGAGGCGACTCGAGTGGTCGTGAGGTGACCCGAAGTACCTTTAAAGCGTTCACTGATCTCCACGTGCAGGAGAGCAGGGAGCGCGTACCAGTCTCTGCGAAGTGAACCGAAGGATCGCCAGGTAAGTTCGGACTTTCCTGAATTACCCCCCAGAAGTGAAATCTGTAAATGGGAAAGCTTAACCAACATAGGTACCCAAGATGCCCCCTTCTCCTTCCCCTAATTTCCTGTCTGCCCACTGGGATCACTGTATCAGTACCTTGTTACTGTAGTGTTTGATGCCCCATATAGTATAAAAAACAGCCTGCAAACTCATGCTTTTATGTGGGCATGGAAAGTGACTTTGAAACTAGTTATCCATTATGAAAAACAAGTGCTAAGATCACTAGTTATATAACAAAACAACAAAAACAAACAAACAAAAAGTGTTAGTGATATAGGAATAGTAAAAAGTTTTACAACTATGTCTTTTGTTATTCTCCATTTCAGAAGCAAATTCTCCGGTATCACTAAGTGCACTATAATATAAGAGACAGTAATGTCCTTTTATGACATATACCTGCTGGCAAACATAATATTTCTGTAGAAATGCAAGCACTTAACAGTTCAGGATCCTGTTGTAGTATTGAGAAGTAGGCAATGATGTTGCGGCCTTATCCATCTCTAGGTGAGAATTTTACGAGGTGCCTGTAAATGTGAAGGATAGAAGTGACTATGGTGGTGTTGACAGGCTACCTGTGATATATAGCGTGCGACTACTGAAAACCCATGCCTATCTCTGGTGATTTAGCACATTTCAGCACCAACTTGTACTATTTATTATCACCTTTTAATTATTTTGCTTTTAAACATTAAAATCCATAAAATGACTGGACATAAATATGGTAAACGACATAAAAAGTGTACTGTTATTGCTACATGTTATATTGTATATCACCTAACAAAGTACTTATCAATATTTTAGTTATCACAGAATAAATATTACACATACTCATGTTGGGGTAATGGAGGGGGGGAGGTGGTATTCAGTAAATAAACAACAATGTATAAATATATATTTGAATCTTCCTTAAGTGATCCTACTATTGTCTTAAGTAGGAAGGGCTCAAATACGTTACATATTTTGTTGTGTCAGTCCTGCAGCTATAATGACATTCTATACATACACATTAATCTAACTTTGAAAAACATTCATGGTGTTTAATGGGATTGTACTTGTGTGGTAAATTAATAAAGACACAGTTGGCAGTATAGTTTGGTGTATCTATTATGCATGTTGCAGACTGAGGGGCTTATTCTCTTAAGTCTGAATTTTCACGTAAATTTGCCAGCTAAAGACAGTTGCAATAGACTGCTACTGTTGCAGTCACATATTTATAACAAGAATATTGTCGCAGTCGCAACTTCACTATGGAAATATCGTCGCAGCCGCAACTTTAAAAATTGACGCAGTTGCGAATTTGCTACAGGAATCCGCTGTTTGACAATATGACAGTCAAACTCTCACTTTAATGCAGCGGTTCTCAACCTGTGGGTTGCGACCCCGGCGGGGGTCGCGAGGCCGTCCCACTGGGGTCGAGAACCGCTCCAGCACCCGGAAGTGCCTGCAGGAACCCTTCTTATGAGAAGGCCAAAACGTCGTCAGCGCCGGGGGTCACCAGCCGAAAAGGTTGAGAACCGCTGCTTTAGTGGATAACCCCCTGAAACTGGAATATTCTGAAATGTCAACCAAGTTTCTGGTTTAAACCTGTATGGCAAATGTTACAGTGAAACTTAAGCCTTAAACTTGGCTTTCATAGCCATCTCCACCTTTTACCCAGCACCGAGTGTCTGTTTGGTTGAATGTACAGCTTCACTGTGGATATGCACAAAGAAGTCTGCATTGCCGGGAAAATATTGGTATGGCAGTTATTCACATATAGCACTTATAAATACATTATCTTTCAAGTTAGCTTTATATTAATTTTATTTATTTTTTTGTCTGTTCTTATCTTTACTGATAAGCAGCCATGTTGTTGAACAGACCTTACCCAATCCCATTGTTTTCTCTGGAGCGTCACATAATACATATTTAAGAAGTGCCCCAGAAAGCTCAGTTTTTAAATAGCTAAATATCTTTCTTTATAGAAACAATTCTGAATTTTTGGAAGCACCGTTTGAATATACAGCAACTAGAAATGAATTTGAAGCATTTTCATGTGTTACCAACTCTTTTAAATACATTAATGTGAAATAATTTATCTGATGAATTTTAAAAAAATGATGCCCTTTTAAAATATTTAAAATATTAGCTAGATTATTATTCATCTTACATTCCTGATGTATTATATTTCATATTTCTATCATACACGTTACAGTTTGTTCATGAAATAAATGGTGTATTTGGTACAAACATCGATCTAGTCAACTCTGCTAGCCAAATAACGTCTGATAATATCTCGGCACATGTCAGAATATAATTTACTATGCTTTTAGACTGCTGCAGTTCATTAAACAGTGACTACATGAATATTTTTCATACAAATAACTGTACGTGCTGTGGAAATGTCAATTGTCTCTTGACACAGAAAGAAAGGAAAAGAAAAAGGTTTTCTTGTAAAGCGACCAGATTATACCAAATGTTGTTTCATTTAATATATGACATCCGGCAAAATAATTTTACAAAAAAAAAAGAAAAAAAGATCAAACAGGAATGCACTATTTCTCTAAACTGCATCCAGATTTGTTCTCCAAACTGTATCCACTATCTGACATTTGTTTTCATGACATCAGGTCAGTCCAGTGTTTGCTTTTGTAATTAGGACTATACTTATTTGTAACAACTGAGGAACTAGCATAAGCCATAAATCCTACATTAGAAGAGGAATTTGCCAAACACCGCATTATGTTTAATTACCTTAAAAAAGGCATATGACCCACCTCAATAAGTCTTCTTTTGATCATCAATATCACCAAAACCTTAGCTAGGAGACAGACCCAGCTGGATGAGTGTTGTCCAACCAGAAATAGAATTGTCTGTCTCTGCGTGTGCACAAGAATTTGTTTTTTTTAAAGGTCACTCAAAATTCTGATCAGAGTCAGTTATAGCTTTGCTGCCTAAGTCGGGAGTGGAGTATTTATCAAACTAAGAAGACAGCAAAAATTTTATTTTTTGCAAAATATTTTTCTATGAACAAAGCGCAAAAGTATTATTTTTGCATACTTCTAAGCTTGATACTGGCCTCTAGTGGAAATGAAATGAAGTTCTGTCAAGTTCAATTCTAAGGGGCTAATTCAGCAAGGTGCGAACTCACCTTGCGATGCTTCGCCTCTGCTCGCACAGACTGTTATGCGCTCGCTGATGTCCTGCACGTGGACATCAGCGAACGTTTTAAAGGGATTCCAGTCTTGGCAAGGCTCGACATACACCAGTATGTCTTGTACAAATTGTCACTGTGACACATCTTTTGCAGAGAAAATATGGATTAAGTAGTGGTTGGGCTAATGTCACAAACTGAGATACTTCTTCACATTGCAGAAATGACCATTCTGTCATGAACTGTCATGAAATATAACACTGCGCAAATATAGATTCAGTTATAGTCTCCCCCAACACATGTATGCTCTGTCAAGCAAGGACAGAACTTCGGGGGTGGAACTTGGGGGGCAGGCCCTGGTGCAGATTGTGCCCCCTTTCCCGGGCTGGTGCACAATTGACACTGGATCCCTCTCACTCCCTGGCATACGACTGAAATTCCTGGTGGGCATCAGGCCCCAAGCAAGCCTGATAGAGCGGTGATAGCCAGGCACCCTGGAGCATTGCTGCTGGTCGCTGCAACTGATGTGACTCTTATAGATACACCACTACTCTCAAGGTTTAGAGCAGGGGTGGGAAATTAATTTTCCCATGGGGCCACATGAGAAATTGTAATGGTTTTAGAGTGCCAGACTAATATACTTTCCAATTTTAGATGTGACCCCATGGGAAAATTAATTGCCCCACCCCTGCTGTATAAACTATGCTGCCCCCTACTTTCTACTCCCTACCCTCTGAAGGAGGAAGGGGGGGGGTGCTATCTTGGTGCTCGCTCCCTCCTTCTCCCTGTCCCAGCTCTGTCTGATCTAGTGCTTAGCCTTTGCATTACAGAATTTATTTATATCCAATAATCTGGGAGGGAAGGGGAAGTAGTTATGAAAGTCAGTAAGTTTTTCAACCTGTTAATGCTGGTTAAATAGCAGTATGCACATATTGCTGGTTTCACTGATTTATAAAGCCATTATGCTGAATTTTTCTAGCAAAGTGCACTGCTTTCGGCTGATGAAATCCCATTATTCCCTGTGGAGTTTCACTGCAATGTCCTGCTACTCCCCCTAGTAAACTGGGAATTATGCATTAACTTCCAGCAACCTTAACCTCGATTCTCCCTGGAACTGAACTCTGCTTGATTTGGATCTTCTCTATTACCCTAAAACTGCTGATTTAGAGGGAAAACAATTGAGGGAACAGAGTCAGAACACCTTAAGTAATTGTACAGTGAGACAACTGCACATCTGTATCCCAGCATTCCTCCTCCAAATTAATGGAGCAGCAGGTTTAAGAGTAGTAAATACTCAGTGATCCATACGGTAGCGTGGCTTCTAGCTAGTGTAGCAAAGGTCTGATTCTTACTGTGCAGCTCATGTCTCAGCATGGTGCGCTCTTCCAACTCCATTTAACTGATGCTGATAAAGTGTTACAATAGTTTTAATCTCTCCTTTATAGACATTTTGGCAGCATTTCAGAATGAACTTTCATCAAACTTGCAGAACATATTTCTACGGTTTGGGTGTGTAGTAACGCAAAACAAGCATCTAGGTTACAAAGCAACTGTAATAAATCAAAGATGACTGACAACAACAAAAAATAAGCCCAGGGAACACATATAAAGAATAACTAAGGCTGAATAAAAACACACAACCGCCAAACTTTCTCCATGTTTACTTGTTATTAAAGGGGAAGAATTAGCATTTTTTTTTTTTACTTCAGGCAAATTACTGTACATGATAATTTAGCCCGATGACTGAATTTACATTACAGGCATCCTCAGAGAAGGAACCATTCTGTGTTTACAATAACAAAGCACAGAGGGAGATTTCTTTATATCTTCCTGCGACAGCACTGCTCCTTCATAGTGAATGTCTGTCTTCCTGGTATTCTTTTTTTAGAACCTCCATTCCACACACTGTTTCAATTTAATTCGCAGTCCACCAGTAGGTGGCATCTGGCTTTACAAATTGAGAAACTGAGGCCATACAGAAATCTTTAAACCTAGATTTAGGGGGGTTATTGGCTAAAGTCCAAATTGTTGCGTGAAGGTGTGAATTCGCCAGCTAATGACAGTCGCAGTAGAGGCTTTGTAATGAGAATATTGTCACAGTCGCGACTTCACTATGGAATTATGGTCGCACTAAGGGCGAAATGTAATAAACTCGGAAAAGGCCGATTTCGCCTTTCCGAGTTTACTCTCACGAGATCTCGGCAGTTTCTTGCTGTAAAATATCGCAAGATTTTTTTCAATCAATATTTACCGACAGAAACTTGTATTTTTTAATTGAATTTTTCTATGGAGAGGTAGCCGTACTTTACATTAGTAAAATGTTCCTTTCCATCGAAAAATTTGATTGAAAAACTTGATTAAAAAGTTTCTGTCGGTAAATATAGCTAAAAAAAAAATTTAGATGGCAAATTTTACAAAAAAAATTTTCTTCGGTGGGAAATAAACTATGCCGAGCACGACTCAAAAGGAAGGCTATTGTACAGTGTAAGCAACAGCTTCTTCTTCCGATAACGGGACCAAGGTTCCCCATATTAGTACTTTCTGGACCTCCTCACCACAGCCGTTTTTATTTTAAAATCCTATTTAAAAAGAAATTGTAAAATTCCATGAATATTTATAAAGGTTTCTGCTGATTTATTTAGAATCGGAACAACAATCTGATGTAAAATAAAACTGCATCAGAAAGTGATTTCCAGTATGGTGAAAAAAGATTTTTAAATAAGTGATATTGGCATAATAATAACACAAAAAAAATTCTCTAACATTAAGTGGTCAAAAAATCTTTTGCAAACATCCCCCAAGCTCTTAGCGCTTGAAAGAGAATAGAGCTTAGTAACTCTGTAATTCAGGGGCAGTTACAGAGGTCTAGTAGTAACCTATAGCAACCAGTCAGAGGTTATCTTATTCTTGCTTCTTTAGACCAGACAATGCTGACTGCTCATTGGTTGCTATGGGTTATTAAACCTCTGCAAATGATTGTCCCTGTTGATGAATTCCTCTGACTGTATTTTAATTTGTATATTAAGATTCAAATGTGTGTCTCTTTGTCTGAAAAATACAGTAAATGTTTGAAATGAACCTACCTCATATTTATGAATGCATGGGTATATAACACTACATGTTTGTAAACCATAGCATTTAAATAAATAAGTTCTAAAAAGAGACTGCAAAAAGATGAAACCTCCACATTAAAATTCTTAGTCATCATGGGGGATCATTTCATCACAGTTACCCACAAGGCACTTATCATTAGAGAAGATAACCTTATCATATATTTGCTAAGTAAATACCAAATATTTGGAAGAACAGGCAAGTTCTCTGGTTAAAGACCAGCATTTGTGGCACTACTCTGTCTCCACCCTAACCTCAAGCAGATCTTCCTAAACTCCACCCCGTCATAGCCCTAATTAACCCATTTCTTATAAGGTGTAACCCTACATTTATAGTTTCTGTTTCAGTATATCAATTAATGTGAGACTTGTTTTATTCCAAATTTCCATAATTTTGCTCTTTCAGTCTGTACTGTTCTTGTTGCTAAGGTAATGGACCCTAGCTTTAACTAACTTTGCGAACATGTAAATCAGGGGTCGGCAGCCTATGGATCTTCAATCAGATGTGGCTCTTTTGATGGCTACATCTGGCTCTTTGCCTGTAATGAGCAGTGCTCACATGTACTGCTTGTTACAGTCTGCCAGCTAATCGCTGGCAAGCGCTGTAGAGACAAAGCTCTCTCAGCACTTCTGGGTTGCTAGCCGATCTGGAGTAATTGATGTCACCACACTTAGGTGACATCACTCACACATCTAGGTGACATCACATATGAAGTCAGGGGCTCTGGATTCAAAAGGGCTGAGCAGAGCTGCACTATATGGCTCTCTCAGCCCATAAGGTTGCCGACCCCTGATTTACAGGTAAATGTAAACAATAAGAAAAATGTAAACAAAAATGATATAATCTGAAAAACTGCAAAAAAGAAAAGAAAAAACAAAAATCTCCAAACTTTTAAAATGACCTACAACATACAACAAACTCTAAGTAAAATGTGGGTAGTGCGGTGGCTCAGTGGTTAGCACTGCTGCCTTGGCCACCCTGGTTCATATGCATGGAGTCTGTATGTTCTCCCCGCACCTGCATGGGTTTCCTCTGGGCACTCCAGTTTCCTCTCACAATTCAAAAACATACGTATGAGTGTGTGTGACTGAATAGGGAAACTAGATTGTAAGCTCCATGGTGCAGGGACTAAAGTGAAAGACAAATCTCTGTAAAGCACTGCGTAATATAGTAGTGCTATAAATATATACATACAAATATCAGGACTTTATAATCACAGGCAAAGTAATAATAAATACCCAGCATTATTAAGTATCACAATGTCCTTACAAATAACATTAAAGTGGAAACAGCCCACTGCAAAAAAAATATCAGGAGTGCCGCACGTAGTATTTAAAGAACCAGTAATTGGTTTGAAATAAGTGAAAAACAATATTCTGTTAATGGCAACCAAAGTAAACTATTTAAAGATGTTATCTTAATTAACAGTCTATAAATGCATTTTTAATATTAGACAACTGGAATTTACCATACTTATACTGGTCCCTTAATTAAGGCATAGGTTTCACATTTGAAAAGTAGAATATCCTCTATCCCCCCCCCCCCCCCCCCCCCCACCTGCTAACCTTACAGGAAACCTATAAAAACATCTCATGCTTCGACAAGTCATGAAAATACCTGCAATTCTGCAAATGGAAACCAAAGCATTGGAAAGGTTATGCCTGGTTCTTTGGTTTGTAGCCAAAAGAATAGCTTAGTCTGGCTCTAGGTCTGTGGCCTGCAAGTTCTCTGTCAAATCAATCAAGCCGGTTATAAAGATATAAGTGTCAAGTAAGTAACCATGTGGGAATTTTCTTACGTGCTTTTGCCAGATACAACAAAAATAAATATAAAATTACTTATTAGATTTATTTTCCAGGAAGAAATAAAATAATTCGAGGGATTGTTACTGATCTACAGTTGAGAAAGGAAACATCACCAACACTTTAGTAAAACAGCTATCACTATAATTGCATCCTTCAGTAGTGTTTAAACGCGCATTAAATTTCTAAGAGTAAAGCCGATTACCGATGTACGGTCTGAAAAAGGCTCACGCTATACTGGGTTTCCGAAATGTTATTTATTAATAAGAAACAGATTCTTTTTCTCTTATCTGCTTATGTTGCAACTCTTCCATTTGGCTTCTTTTTCATGGGAAATGCGTATGTTCGCTTTCAGACAATGAGATGTTGCTGTTCCATTTAAAGCGAATATAAATCTTAAAAAACCAGTGCTCTTTAAAGCAAGCAAAAAAAAAAAAAATGTAACCAAAAGCCACAACTATCTTTAGATCCACATGCATAAAAACAACAATAAAATCTGCCAAACAAAGCAGGCACATCCTGGAAGCATTTTAGTGATATGTGGATGATTAAAATGCAATGTGCAGAATTTCATAATTTGGCGGAAAAATGCAGCAGCTGCTCGGAGAACCACTTACATTTTATTTATTTTTCTTGCACAAACAAAGTATTGCACTTGTGAAAGATTCAATGCAAATTGAAATCTCAATTATATCTATTTTTTTCAAATGCAATAATAAATTTGATTGTAATTGTTTTAGTGCACTTTAAATGTTGATTGGCAGAATTCCAATTAATTCCCTTGTTGGAATCCAGATTTTCAAAAAAACATCTAAATGTTAGTTGTGGTTCTTCTCTCAAGATGTTCTCCTCATTTAAGTACTTACATGTTACCATAATTTCCATTTTTTAAGAGCTCTCCTCCAATAGGTTATTTATTGGTTGCAAACACATGACCAATCAACAAAACCCAAATTAAACAATCCATTATCACTTAGCCAGGCCAAAGAAGTAGCAAGTTTTAATCTGAGAGTGATGAAGGCCCACTTCCATTCCATTTCTAGGGGCAGGCAGATCAGATGGTCACCAAGCCACATTGAACTTCACCCATTGCTTCTACATCCACCAACTAACCATCCTATCATTCAAGAAGCTGTGGTTGTCTATGTGGGGAAGTGAGTTTTGATATGAAGGTGGGGAGGGTGTCACTAAGCATTGGTAGTTTCTCCTGGGTGACCAGTGGGCAAAAAAATGCCCTGGCCCTGTCCTTGGGAATTGTGAGCTCACTAGGGAGCCATACAGTACATGTTTTGAGTGTTTACACTTAAAAACATTAAATTGCAAATAAATTAATGTGAATTCACAAAATGTGAAAAAAAATTGCAGTGCACTTTAGCAGAGAGCTTACAACTTTGCACAACCATTTCAGAAACAACTCTTACACCTGGGGATGCTTCATCTGAAAAAAAGTGATTATAAAACAATAGGGCAGAGTTTTTTTTTAATCGCCAATCAACTGAATTGCATTTTTGCAGAGATCTGAAAATAGCAATAAAATGCGCTGCTTTTTGGGGGTTTTTTTGCAGGATTTTGAGATTACCAATAAATAGCAATGCAATTTAACTTACTTTTTTTTGGCACGTGTCATTGATTATTTTTTGCATTGTAGAGATTTTCATTTGCTCATTGTATTTTTAACACATGTACGATGCCAGTTCTAAGTGCCAATTGCTGCCACTGAGATGAAAGTCCTGATCATACTTGTCAAAGAAGGGTGCAAAACCCTGGCATTCATTCAGTAATATAACTAGTTAAATCTCCAGTCTCTCACTCTCTCTTGTCTAGAAAATGTAACTTTCACTCTCTTGAATCTGGTGGTGATTATTAAGCGAAGGGGGTTTTGATTTAAATGTTTTCAATGGAGAAAGAAGGAAATGTTGCAGTTGATTACAGCTGGATAGTCATTAAAATATGTAAGTTGTGCAATGTTCCCTATTTTCCTTTAAAATTCTCACAATTTATCTGCAGAAGTCTGTGGAAGTTAAATAAATAATTAGAAGGGAAGCTCTAAATACAACTTTTTTGAACTCAACTGTTTTGAACTCAAATAAACTTTACAAGCAAAATCATTCTTTTTTTAATTTAGTGCCTTTAAGGCTGTCTGAATCTACTTTTTGTCTTACATCTGTGCAAATGGTTTTAATATATATATATATAGTGAGGCCATGAAGGAATTAACCCTCGACGGACGATATGTTTCCT
>WMED01021375.1:0-11495 GCA_019650415.1 Pipa parva
ACACTGCAATATTTTGGAATTTGCATATGTTGTCTATAGTCAAAGCAGTTTTTTTTTAAAGTGCAGTTGATCGCATGGATCAGTATATTAATATTATTTACTCAAAAAAACAAACAGATCCATACAGTTTATCATGTTTCCTTTATACATATATGTATTTAAATAAAACTGTATAGCCAGATAAGAGGCATTACATACAGTTAGTGGAATGTGTGGAGAATGAGGTCACTGCACTTCACTGGTCAAATTAGCATAACTTTGCATGACTCCGCATCCTACTATTGTCCGATTGACTATGACGCACTAGGCATCATCCACCGGTATCCACCGACATTTGCTTGTTCACCAAGCCTATTTGCCACTTAGTCACATGAAGACAAATCACAAACTGACGCAAAGTGAATTCGACAGGCGCATTCACACTTTAGTCAATCATTCCCATAATGTTAGCCAATTACATTGATGAATATTAGAGAATGTTGAAATCCCAAGAAGAGGAGGTAATAGGCAGAAACCGCTGTTGCAGATGGATACATTGTGAATATGTGAAATGAATACTTTGACCCCCGAATAGTTTGAATGAAAATTTCCTTAAAATGCTTTAAGTGATCTTTAAGCAACTAAAATTCCAACATTTTTTCTATGTCTGTCTTGCATATCACTCCCTATATGCATAACCTTACATTTATCAGTGTTAAACCTCATTTGCCACTTCTCTGACCAAGCCTCCAACTTCACTAGATCCTGTAAAAAAAATACAATTATCCTTTGTTTTAATTACTTTACACAGTTTAGAATTATTCTGCAAACATTGAAATGTTATTATGCAATCCTTCAACAAGGTCATTAATATACTGAAAAGAACCTGGCCCAGAACAGACTCCTGGGCAACCCCACTAATAATAGTAAGCAAATTTCGATCAATATCTTCAAATCTAGATTAAAATCTTGCCTCTTGGAACACTAGCACTGATTTTCATGTCTATAGTTTATATTTATGCAACTATTTAATAAAAATTTATATTCTTTATTTTTTTTCTTATTTAAAGGGGAACTATAGTCAAAATACATATTTACATATGCAGTACTTTAGTGAGATGCATTTCTCCCCAGTAGTCATGTGAGACAGAATGATTGAGTTTTCAGCATTGATAAACTCTTGCACCAGGAGATGTGTGTGTGATGTGTACTGGCCAGTTTTCCATGAAAAAGGTACCCTACTTACTACTTAGCACATGAGCACAAGTTATCTTTCCCTCTGTAATCTCCTGTAAACAAGCTTAATTTATGCTGTCAAAAGGTCAGCACACTGCTTAACCAATAACAATCCGGCAGCTTTTTCTTCCAGTTTTACCTGACTTGCAGAACAGAGTGGAGGGGGATCGGGGGAAGAAAATGTCAGCTCTCAGTAAAACTAATTAAGGAAAGCAAACTGCAAGTATTATTTCTTCCATAAATGTTTTAAACTATTTGTGTCAGCAATTGGCTTAGTATAAAGGAGTTTTATATGTATGTGTGCAGTTATATCAGCACTATAGTGCCCCTTTAATTGGCACCTATACCCAAATGAACTGTCACTTTATGCTACTGCACTTGTTGCCATCCTATCTGTTTACTGTATGTAAATCTTCCTCCTATTTAGATTGAAAGCTCTATTGGGCAGGGACCGCCATCCTCTTGTTTCAATCATAGCCTGGCACTCAGAGTGATGTATTTTCTTGATTATATGCTTTTAATTTACTTCACTTGTTCTTTGTTACGCACTTCCCTGGTCTGTATTATAACTGTATTGTTGGATTATACAGCACCTTGTGGTGCTTTATAAATAAAAATATGCAAAAATATATTATATATATATATATATATAAATTTGAGAATTTACCATTAGTAAACACCCTCTGTTTTTTACCACTGACAGTTATTACCCACTTCCACCCATTTTCCTCAGTCCAAGCATTCTCATTTTATGTGGCATGATATTAAATAGTTTGGAAAAATTAAGGTACATGACATCCAGTTACTTCCCCTGGTCCAGTCTATAACTGACTTCATATAAACTAATTAGATTAGTTTGACAGGATTGATCATTCATTATACCCATGGTGATATGAAGTTATACTTTGGTTTAAATTGAGACACTCCAGGATAGCATATATAAGACAGCCATCAAACACTTTACCCACAGTAGAAATTATACTTACAGGTCTATAGTTTTCAGGCTCACAAGTTAACCCCTTTATGAACTTAGGTACTAAATTTGCAATGCACCAGTCCTGTGGAACAGTCCCTGTCATTATAGAATCCCTAAATATTAAAAATAATGGCCTGTCTGTATCTGTACTTAATTCCCTTAATACACTAGGGCAGGGATGGCGAACCCATGGCACGTGTGCCAAAGAAGGCACGCAGAGCCCTCTCTGTTGGCATGCGAGCCGTCGCCAAGCCTGCTTTCAGTACAGGCCGCGGATCCATTCTGACAGTTTTCAGGCTGGATCCGTGGCCTGCACTGAAGGAGCGCTCACTCGCAGGGGAGATCTCCTCCCCCAGGCGTGCGCACTCCTCCCTCAACACAGGGGTGATGACATCACTCACCAGCGCCAGCACTTCTGGGGATGTGTTGGTGAGTGACGTCACCTTTTTGACACTCCGTGCCAAAAAGGTTTGCCAACCCTGCACTAGGGTATATACTATTTGGGAATGACGATTTCTTTCTTTTAATCATTTTAACATTAACCTAGGACAAAAGTATAGCACAGACAGGAAACATTTAAAAGAGTATTTACTTTAGCTCTCTTCATTTCACCTGACATTTTATTTCCCTCTGTGAACACAGTGGAGAAAAACTTATTTAATAAATTTACTATCTCCTCATCTCAATCCACAATAACTCCCTCATTATTTTTTAAAGGACCAACACTTTGTTTAAATCGTTTTTACTATTTATTAATTAAAGAACATTTTGAAGTTTGCTTTACTCTCCTTGTCAATGATACTGTCTCCAAATTGGATGCTTTTATTTGTCTTTTATTTCATTTATTTTGAACCCTATACTTCTGTAGTTCTTCTACACTTCCTTCCTGGCTATTTTATAAGACAATATAACTACAACTAAGTTATACATTTTTAAACTCTTCCCATAAAGGTACTGAATATCTCACATTGTAAACGGATTGACAGCTCTAAAGACTAAATTCGGTTTTTTCAACTAGTACGAGTTATTTTAGCAGTGGCAACTACATTTTTCTTTGTGCATGCCTCAGAAAGCAACTGCAGTTGGTCCTTTGTAATCACAACAATCAAATCCTGACAACACAAATCTTTGACGGCATCCCGTTAGCTCTATTGGTGATGTTATCTTAAAAGAAATATTTGACCTTAGTTACCAATAAAGCAAAGAGGTCCTGTTGATTACGCAGGGTTTTAAGACCATAGGGTATAAGGTGATACTTCAAAATAGCAGCAAACTGTCATGAAGCAAGATTCCTTTACTTGAACACAGCTTTCTTTCAAATCCCTTGGGAATTCTGCTACCAAAGGTCTAGAATTCCTTAACAGGGGAGATCATGTTTATCAGCTTCAACAGTTCAGCTGGGCCACGATCCAGGTAGTCTGCTTGTCTAAGCTTGATGAAACATAGGCGCCATCAGGTAACAGTAGTGGTCCAAGCGGCTGCCAGTAAGGTGTAACTCAAAACGAAAAAATGAAATTAAAATACTACGGTAGCCAGGCCTTTTCTTTCTGCAGATTGTAATAACTGTAAAAATAGATGAAGTATAGGTATAGTTTGCTCTGTGTATAGTTTTATTATCTTCTCACACATATCATTTCAGACACTGAAAGGCTTATAATACGGACCAAAGATTTTCTATGGCGAACCAATCATCACAAGTGCAGAATGTGCTTCCTGCACTGAGCTACTACTTATCATTCTCCCTTACGTTAAGCCATTATGTAAAAGTTCTCTAGCTGCAGTTTACTGCCATTCTTAATATGGTTACCTGCAACAGTGATTACTGATCATGCTTGGCAGCTTTGAGCCCGATAGGACCACATTATTCTATTATAAACCAATTAACCTTTAAACCTGATTAAGTCAAGCTTCCTATTTTAGATCTAATGCCAACAATTTTTTTTTGACTACTTCTAACACAATAATTTTTTCCACTTGCACTCTTCATTACTGTCCAAGTACAGACAAATACAGTCCTGCAACTGTAACTTACATAAAAAGTCTAAAGGAACTTACAAAACTTTCATTTAATGACTCAAAATGGCATTGCAACCCTAACTTCTGATGAAGGAGTGCAACACCATTCTATTTACTGCATAAAAGCCCCAATGTTTCAATAACACTATAAAAAACAGTTTCCAACCTATTTTAATGCTATTTCAATGGAATTTTCAGCCCTACCAAAGTGAAACAGGAAATAGTTTAGGCCAGGTAAGGAACGGCAAACCGTTTTGGCTGAGAAAGAATTGCCGTTCTGGTAAACGCTGTTGACTAAAAACAGAAAACTTGCGGCAAATATTTCCAGAGTTAAAAGTGGTTGCTCTGGAAAAAGTCCCCACTGAGATCTATAGGCAAATATCATGCACAACTCAAAACACTCATCAAAGGTCCACACATTTAAATACTTTTCACCATTTTTTCCCCCATTTACAAATATTCCCCCTTAATCTTAAAAAAAAATTTGGATTTTTATTTGCTTCTGCCACTTTTGTTGCAACAAAACAAGGTCCCTAAAAGATTTTAACCTATAAGGACTTTTCCACTCCAGTGGATATTTGTTCTAAACAAACTGGGGAATGTGTTACCTGTATTTCCTACAAACCTTTCCAGGTAACTGTACACATTCTGTACAGTAACTGTACACATTCCAACCCCCACCCAAACATGAAGAAAGGAAGGGAGAGTTAATGTAAAAAGTTGATTAATCTCTCATATTACATTTGCATTTAGTTGGACAAAACATATCCCCAAAAGGACATTTTTTTTTGCTTTTCACTGTCACTGTTCAAGAATTCTGCAGGATGATTGCAGGATTATGGGGACGATGGAGTTTTCAAATAATGATTACTCAATCACTGTAGTCTACATTTCAAGATGTTAAAAAAAGAAAGCAGTTGTTTATCATAATAAAACAATACCTTTTCTTAACTTACTTTTTTAATTCCAAGAATTAGATTAATTAGCAAAGAGGCACAAATTATAGTCAATAATCCATTGTACATCCCAGCTAATGTCATGACCAATGATCCCAGAAATCTAAACCAATCATCAACATAAAAAAGAAGAAAAGATTTATTGCAGTTCAGTTCTTCGAACATGAGAATAGGCATGTAACAAGGATTGCACTGCTGACTGAAATGAAATAATAATTCTCTTTAGGAAGTATAGCAATACTGAGACTAGGCTTGTGCTGACAGATACGTGTCCTACTGAAACTAATCCAGTAAAAGAGGAATTAAAATTTTCACAAAAAAAATGCATCAAACTGTTGACATACACTGAAATTTTACAGTTTAATATGATATGCAGATTATGTGATGCCTTAATGCAGAGTGATTTATTTCAGATGCCACATGGAAAAACAAACATTATAACCAGAGAAATAACCACTGCTAAGCTCTACTTTACTTAAAAGGTTGATTACGCTTACGGTAGATTATTTATATATATATATATATATATATATATATATATTCATTCATTCACACATATACATATATCAGTGGCACAAGTTAAATTCACTAACATTCCATCTATTCCTAATGGCATGTATACAGCTATGTGTGAGAATATTACACTGCCTAAAATGTGTATGCAGCTTTACTCATCTAGTATGTGGATAAAGGTTAAACACTGCAAATAAAAGAAAAATTAAAAAATATGGCAAGAAGAAGGAGGCCCCGCTTACTGGATTTAAAAATGTATTTTTCTTGAAATCTTACAGAAATCTATCTAACCTCTCCTACAGCACTGGTTTAAAACAAGATCTCCAGCCTTCATGGGGAAGTGGCTATGTGTATTCCAGTTACTGTTATTGAAGCATCATTTGTAATATATCAATTAAAAATTGTAAAGCGCTTCTTTTCTGCTTTCTTAACCCTTCATTTAAAGAGTGCTGGCTGGGATTATTTGTCACAAGACAAAATGTATAGGAAATGGAAAAAGACACCCTGACTCACAGTCAATAAATCTTGTTTGTGACATATCTAATTTTACCACGATCCACAAAGTATGTTTTGGCTGTATCATTTGTCGTATATTTCTTTTTTCATTGCTAAATTGAAATGTAAATTCAGCCACTAAAATTCTACAATTAAAAAAAAACCCCAGTATACTACAATAAAGGCTAGAATGAATTTCTTTTGTATCCACGACAAAGCAAAAATTCTAATTATTCCTCTATATTTGCAGTTCCTTATTACCTGACCTTACCCTGTATTTAATTGCCTGTGGCTAATGCTAATCTGCCCCAGACACAAATGTTCTTCGAAATAAAGGTAAAGCAAATCTGGATGACATTTGCAAATTGTCTGCATCTAGCCATCTGCATTTATGCCATTGTACATATTTCTGAAAACATGAGCAACCAGAAATGGACACATAAGTTTGTACCTGGCTGCATATGTGCCATTGTGTTGGGAAAGAAACAAGTTTACTTGATAAATTATGCAAGAAGTTGTTACAGGCAAATTCAGCCAAAGGTAACAAGTCTACCTAATTGCCTTAAAAGTGATTAGGAAAACACTTAAGTATTGCTCGAGAGTTCAGTTCGTTCTGTCTGATTAGCCTTACTCTGAGGGTGGAAAGGTGTAGACAATGCAGATTTTATTGGAGAGACTGAACAGAAGTACTTCCAGAATCTGGAATTAAACTGTGTTCCACATTCAAAAAGTAAAGTGGCCATCTTAGTAAGTCAATTATGAAATACAAAGATATTATTCATTCCTTGAGACAAAAGGATGTTCAACAATGAAATTGATGGAAATGGAGCTCCAAGGACGAGTAGGGATGGGCAGTGGCTGATGTAGTCCTAACAATCCAGTAACAAAGCTCTCTACCATGTTTCTAAATACTGGGAGGTAAAATTTCATAGTCTGTAGAACTATAACTTCCCAGTTCCTTTAGTTAGCAGGTACATTTTTTTTTTATATCTTAAATGGCTAGTCGTACAAGCTCTTTCCAGATTTGTGATGTTGTCAGTATCAGCTAAAGCTTACTGATGCTAGTTTCTCTCTTTAATTCATTTGATAATTGGTTTTGGCTTTTTACTGGTATGTTTATGGTCATTTAGCTTAGAATGTGGGTACAATTTGTTGCAATATGGCTGTTTACTAACATTTCCTTCACAATATAGTACATTTCAATTCCTAAGTAGTTGAATCTACTGCAGTTCAATTCTGTTCAGAAACATTACTCTATTTCTGGGGTCGGCAACCTATGGCTCTTTTGATGGCTGCATCTGGCTCACAGACTAATGAGCGGTGAGTGCATGCAAGCACCGTTCGTTACAGTCTGCCAGCTGAATGCCGGCAGGCGCTGTAGAGCCATAGCGCTCTCTGCGCTTCCGGGTTGCTAGCCAATCCGGAGCCGCTGACGTCACGTATGACGTCAGCAGCAACAAATTCAAAAGGGGCTGAGCATAGTCGCACTTAACATGGCTCTCACAGCCAAAAAGGTTCCTAACCCCTGCTCTTTTTAGTAAATGTGTGTGTTATGTCAGCAGCGATTTGAACATGATGTTTGTGAATGTGACTTGGACTTAAATAAATGTGCCCCCAAGTTTTTTTTCTAGAATCCAAACCATAAACAAATACAGTTCAGTTTTTACTATGAAACAATGATTGCTTTCAGGCAAACCAGTAAAATACTTATCCAAAACAAAGCAAAACTCTTACATCCAAAACTAAATCACTGATTTTTTTTTTCTGGAAAGTATAAAACCATTTTTCCTTTAAGTATCACTTCTAATAATACATATTTATTTTGCCCTCAGTCCCAACCATATGCTGATGTCATAATGTTGAAGAATTACTGTATTGAATCAGTGACTAATAAGGATCCCATCAGAGACCATATTCAGCAGTTTATTCCCTTTTCAATCACACTTAAATCAAGACACTTTGCAGTGTTCCAATTCAGGAAAGACTTGTAGTCCAGCAGTCACTAGTGTCACCAGTTCATACCACTCTGTGCTACCTCAACAGTCAAACTGAAAAGTTTTTTTTTAATGGCAGGTTTCCTTACAGATCTGCAGTAAAAGAAAACTGTCCAAGTTTAGAGCAATAGAAGAGATGGGTCTCAAAGCAGCGATTAAGCAGTAACAATATTTTGTTGTACTGTTTATAAATTAAGGAGCCTAATTGTTTAAGTTGACTGAAGAACTGGGGTACATTTTTTAGTTTTAGTTGTAGTTGCTACTTTTTCCTCAGTGCATATTTTCCACAGAATTCAATGGAACCACAAAAAAGAACATCCGCCACAGACAAAACATAAAGGGATTCTAACACTGAATGGGTCCCTGCCCCACTCATATTGGGGCATTTCTAAAAGGGTGAAATTGTTGAAAAGTGAGAAAAAATTGATTTTCCCTGATTATTTGACTTTTTGACCATTTCTCCTATATGTAAAAATTGTAATGCTGCTCTTTTCTGATGTTGCCTATTTGGGGCACTATTTCTACCCAACCCAAATTCAGATATTGTCCTAGTACTTTTTAAAAAATGTTTTCCCCTATTTTGAACCACCTGCTCTTGTGCAAAACTACTTCAGACCTGGAGAAAACCATTCACTCCTATAGAAAGACAGTATCACACACATCAAAACAAACACTTCTACAACCAAAACCAACAATAAAAATATCCCAACATCATAGGAAAAAAGTAACAAAGTATCTTCAAAAACTGAAAACAGACAAAGCCAAATAAGAAGAGTTACAGAAAAAAGTTGGTGCAGCAATGCAGAATTATTGGGCCCCAGAGGAGCGGTATGTACCCCTGCATGTAGATAGTACAGTTTACCTTCTCCTTACCCCAATTAGTTCACAACCCAAGATTATTTAGCTACATCTGTCTGCTTCCATTGCAAAGGGAAGCTTAGACTTTGCTTACTCTAGTCTGATCCCTTTTAGATTGTGATTGCAGGCCCTTTATAACAATGGCTCTCACATACATTTGCCCTTTAGACTCATTTGAAGTTTGGTAATGGGTCTAAGTCAGGGGTTGGCAAACTGCGGTTCTTCAGCTGCTTTGTTGCGGCTCTGAGCACATCTCACTCGCCCTGCCCATGACCTCCGACGCTTCTTCCGATAGGACGTTGGCAGGTCATGTGATCGGAAGCATGCACTCCTCCCCCTTTGTGGCTCCGTAAAAAATCTCCCTAGTGTAGGAAGGAGCGAAATTGCTCCCTCCTGTACAAAGTTTGCCCACCCCTGGTTTAAGTGAAAGCAGGGGGCCCTACTGATATGAACATCTACAAATCATTTTTGAAAGTGTAATTCCCCTATAAAATTTAATTATACTGAACAAATATAGGTTTTAAGAAAAAAAATATTTGCATTTGGATACTCCAAGTTTTGAAAGTCTTTATTCAAATGCAGTGGCTCAGTGGTTAGCACTGCTGCCTTGCAGCACTGGGCTCAGTTCCACCCTGGACTTCATCTGCATGGAGTCTGTATGTTCTCCCCGCACCTGCGTGGGTTTCCTCTGGGCACTCCGGTTTCCTCCCACAATCCAAAAGCATATATCTGTCTGTCTGTGTGTGTTTGTGTGACTGAATATGGAAACTAGATTGTAAGCTCCACAGGGCAGGGACTGAAATGAATGACTGATCTCTGTAAAGCGCTGCGTAATAGAGTAGCACTACATAAAAATAAATTAATAATACTACAAAAAAGACTAATCCTTGATAGAGGCAAACAAGCAGTTCATTGTTGTTCACGGTAATCTGTCCATCAGGGGGAGTCTATAGAAGTGTTATATATATATAACACTTCTATATATGGTCATGCTAGTCCACAAAAATATGAGTATTGCAATACTTGATGATACCTTTGTTATTGGACTAACATTCAGGGATTCCAGTCTCGCAAGGTGACTCGAGTTTAGCCTCGCGAGCTTTGCTGAGACTGGAATCCCTTTAAAGCGTTCGCTGATGTCCGCGTGCAAGACATCAGCGAGCGCATAACTGGGTATGCGTACCGATGCGAAGGATCTGGAGGGTAAGTTCGCTGTTTGGTGAATTACCCCCTTTATCTCAAATCGAGAGAGAGGTCATACAGGCAGTAAACACATGCATGCATGGTTCTCTTGGGGGAATAATCTGTGGTTATACACTTACTAAATATTTATAGAACTGTAAATTATGGTAATTAAGTTTTTAAAAAAATGACTATTATAGGAAGACTACACTAAGCATTTGTTGCATTATTATAATAACTAAAGTTTACATTGAAGTACAACCTATGGGGAACCTTGACATGCTTTCTAAGAGAACTCTGTTCTGGTCATAAACAAGAATGAAAGGTGGGCTAGGGCCTGGCAAAGCAGACTACTGCAGGATCTCAGAATGTAAAAAGATACTTTCTGATTCATTTACAGTTAGTCCTCGGGTTCCGACGCTCTCGAGTTACGTCGTTTCGTGGTTACGATGCTTTATATGAGAGTGTTTGGTGTAGGTTTGGTGTAGTTATAGGTGTTAGAATAGGTGTTTGGATAGGCTAAGTGTTTGCAGTACAGCACTGTTATTATGGTACAGTACTGTATATGAATGTATGGTCCGACTTGCATCGATATTCGGTTTACGATACTGCGTAAGAATGGATCAGCGTCGTAAGTCGAGGAATACCTGTATTTGTACCCAATCTACACTGGAGACCTCACAGTACAAGATACTAGAAATGTGTATGCAGAACCAAGAGGCGCTAACATCCAGCCAGGAAGTCTGTGAAGGACATTATCTGCTTGGGATAGGCACAAAATATAATGTATGTATAATTTTATTTATAAAGCACCACAAATTTGCACAGCGCTGTACAATTCAGCGATACAAGTACAATACAAACAAGGGAAAAGTGCATTAAACAATACAAGTAAAATATAACAAGGATACATCAAATTAAGTGCTAGGTTGTGATTGACACAAAAGGTTGGAGGTTCCCTGCCCCAAGGAGCTTACAATCTAAGTGGGAACAACTCTCCTTTCCCACAATACACCAAACAGCCATTGGAATTACTATAGTTTTGTCTCTGAAGCAGCTTTTTTTCCATAGAGAAGTGACTGGAAACTGCATTCCGCTTGATAAAACATTACTTCATCCCAAAATCAGTCAGTGGAGTCACTTCAGCAGCGATGTTACAGATCTATGTACCAAGCAAATATCTGTGTGAGGCACCAATGTAATATAATATATACAAATATAATAGGCACTCATCAACACAAGGCAGGCCTATTGGCTGACACCAACTCCAACGCGCGATGATCAGAAAGT
>WMED01021376.1:0-11929 GCA_019650415.1 Pipa parva
AAGGGATGTAATATTCACTTATATACAGTTAGTGGGACATTGTGAGGATAACATCACTGCACTTCACTGGGGGAATTCACATCATTCCCCATGACTTTCCATCCTACTTCTATCTGACTTTCTTTACCTCACTGTGCATTCAACTGTGTATGTAGCAGCCCACCTGTTCAACAAACCTGTTCGCAGCTTCATCAATAAGGGAAAGTAAATTCAGGACTATTTTGGTGATGTGACTCAAATTGTAGTGAAGTGAATTCATCCTTTAGTCCATGAAGTTCTCAGAGTATGTTGTTGAACTTGATTGCCCAGTGACTGGGTCTTAAGCTATTTTGGATAAATACAAAAAGGTCAGATTGACCCAACAGTAATTGATCCTATCATTCACCATTTTCATAGAGTAGCAGTCCCCTGTGTCATATAGCAGTGAATGAGGCCCTCTGTGAAGAAGAACCCATCTCGATATGTTTTACTAGGCATTTATTTACTGATACATTTGTTTAAATAAAGTATTTATCCTTTAATGATACAATTCTTTGTGATGCTTTTCATCTCAAGTCATAAATATGTATTATTTAAAACTCTGCTGGAAACATTTATAAGACTATGCGCAGTTGTTTGTTTAGGCAAAAAATCCAAATTGTAAAAATAAGACTAAGGGGGAATTCACCATTCAGCGAAGTGAGCTCCGAACCCTTCGGCTCACTTCGCAAATGGTATTATGCGCATGCTGATGTCCTGCACGCGAACATCAGCGAGTGCATTAAAGGGATTCCCGTCTCAGCGAGGCAACTCTTTTGGTCTCGCCGAGATGGGAATCCCTTTAATGCGCATGCTGATGTCCGCGCGCAGGACATCAACATGCGCATAATACCATTTGCGAAGTGAGCCGGAGGCTTCGGAGCTCACTTCGCTGAATGGTGAGTTCCCCCCTAAGATGTAAATGAGGATATCTTTTGTACAAATACCATACAGGAATAATGAGCATGTCAAGCTGAATGAGAAATATTCACTTTTTGGTGATACTGGTCCTTTAAGCTGCTGCAAAGACTAGCGAAACCGCAATGGTTGCTTTAGTGAGAGTATCATGGGGCAGGACTACACTTCTTAGCAGCCACAGTGATGAGCTATACATACTTCTTTTGGCACATGAGTTAATCATTTGCACTTTATTTAGGACAAAACACAACTTGTTATTGATCATTAGTAACATTGCGGGAGGGTTGAATCATTTTACCATACTGGGGCATCTTAACATTGTGGTACATCTTGGCTTGAAAAAATAAATATGTTTTAATTATAATTTTATTTGTTAACACACATCGAGGTTTTTGTATGTACTGATCACTGTAGTACAAGGCAAAGGTGGGAAGTTAAAGAGCAATAATAGAAAAGAAGATGCAACATTTCTAGAAAGCATTTCAATTTTCTATGGGACTTTATCTTTCTGGATTAGCAATTATCTTTACATAGTACTGCTAAACATGTTATGTAATCCAAGGCATGCTGCACCCAGCTTTGCTGAAATGTTTCTGACAGTGGTTTTACATTTGAACAATTATCCCGTATAATAATCCCATTTGAATTGGCACGACTGAATTCCAATCCAAGATTTTTATTTTTCATGATATTGGTCCTTTAAGCTCAGTTTGAGCGAGTGGGTCATTGTTTATGTATCATCTGCAGTTAAAGACAAGATAAGCAAACACTTTGTAAAATTGCAATTCAATTTAAACAAATGTGGCATTTGGTATTTAATATTTCCAGTCTTGGCGAGACCATTCGAGTCGCCTCCCCGAGACTGGAATCCCTTTAAAGCGTTTGCTGATATCCGCGTGCAGGACATCAGCGAGCGCATAACAGCATGTGCGAAGTGATGCAAAGGATCCGGAGCTCACTTCGCACATTGCTGAATTACCCCCTAAATTGTGACAGGAACACCATCAATGACACAATAACAAGTTGAAGATTAAAATATCTGTCAGCCAACTGTCCACCTACCACTGATTGAGGAAACAAACATTCTAAACTTTTGTAGTGTTCAGTTGGAATATTTATACACACAAAAAATGGAATCCCTTTATCTGTAATAAGTTTCATTTTTCTGTTTTTAAAGGAAAACTAAAGGTAAGACATATTTAAAAAATACCTTATATTAAGTTGAACTGTTGCAGTCACAGCTTGAACTGTTCTGTAATTTCACTGCACCGAGGCAACTTCATAGGCTGACACAGGAGCCAGTGCAAAGCTCCGCCCACTTAGTTGAATCAGCAGTAGAAAAGGGTTTACACATCATCACGTTCATTGTGGGGCCAATGAGAACGCTCCTCACTGGCAAAAAGAAAAAAACCACAAATGAGCGTGATAATGTGTGAGCTCTTTTCCATACATTGGCAGTGCTTCGCTATGGCTTCTGTTTCAGCCTAAGTGCTGTGAATACTGCCGTGGTGCAGTGAAATCACAGCACAGTTCAAGATGTGACTGCCGCATTTCAGCTTAATATAAGGTGTTTTTTAATGTCTTTTTTTACCTTTATCTCTCCTTTAAACTTTTCATTTTTTTGTCTTCTTTAATCATTATTTACTCTCTAAAATACTCCATTCCTGCAGAAACTCTCTTATAAAGTCATATGAAGGTGCCATAAAGGGCTGTAACCTACCAATATTCCAGGCTCTGGATGGACCATGAATCTGGGACCTGCTAATTTCCCCAAATCTGGTCAAACCATGCATCAGTAACCTACTGATAACCCTTACTCTGGTTGGACCATGCCTCTGTGACCTACCAATATCCCTAGTTCTGGTTGTACCATGCCTCTGTGACCTACCAATACCCTGGCTCTGGTTAGACCAACCTCTGTAACCTGCTATTATCCCAGACTTTGGTCAAAATCATGTCTCTATGACCTACCAATATCTCTGGCTCTTGTTTGACCATGCCTCTGTGACTTTTCAATATCCCTGGCTCTGGTTGGACTATGCCTATGTGACCTACCAATATCCTCGGAACTGATCAAACCACACCTCTGTAACCTACTAATATCCCTGGATCTGATTAAATCATGCTTCTGTGACCTACTAATATCCCTGGCTCTGGTTGAATCATGAACCATACTTCAATGACTTAACAATATCCTAGGACCTGGTGGAACCATGCCTCTGTGACCTACTGATATCCCCCACTATTGTCAAAACCATGCCTTTGTAGCCTACCAATATTCCTGGCTCTGGTTGGATCATGCCTCCATGACCTAACAATATCCCTGGCTCTGGTTGCATCCTGCCTCCGTGACCTAACAATGTTGCTGCATCTCATTAAACCATTCTTCTGTGATCTGCTAATATCCC
Source organism: Pipa parva (assembly GCA_019650415.1). NCBI lineage: Eukaryota > Metazoa > Chordata > Amphibia > Anura > Pipidae > Pipa > Pipa parva. Next base: position 3,345 of record WMED01021376.1, read on the forward strand.
TGTTTCTAGTCAAACCATGATTCTGTATCCTACTAATATCCCACACTCTGGTTGAACCATACCTCCATGACCTACCAATACCTCTGGTTCTGGTTGGACCATGCCTCTGTGGCCTAACAATATCCCTGGCTCTGGTTGAACCATTATAAAGATAGTCCGTCTTAGATAGGGATGGTTCCGTAGCAGGGGGAAAAAAGCTCACATTTTCTTCAAAGAGGGGAATAGATTGATAACTTTTTCTAATCTTTGTCTTCAGTTTACAACTCATCAAATCAGAGGGACAGACATGTACCCAAGGGGGCTAGCCTGGAAGCCAATGTAACTCTTTTGCTCTTCGATAAAATTAAAAAATAATATATATATATATATAGAAGTCCCATTTATCAGAAGAAAGGGCTCAGTAGCAATGAAATAGTTAGAAATAGTCATATACAGATTTCATTATAAAAATCAGACATCTAGGAGTTTACATTTAGTACAGAGTTAAGACACATCCTACCCGTTAGTGCTGAGAATTTGTTCATACTATTAAAACATAAATAATAATAATTATTTTTTTTTTTCAAATGTCCATTATTAGAATTCCAGTGTGACTGGCAGATGATACAAATTGTACTTGTTTTAACCAATAGTTTTTCTTTCTTTTCTTTTCTTTTCTTTTGGTCCCTTCTGCAACAGTCTTTTCCATTAGCACGTTTAGGATATTCTCTCCCAATATTTTTTATTTTTATTTTTTTGAAACATTCGGTAATGATTTTCATAATTTAAAAATAATATCTGCAACCCCCCTTGTAGCTTTTTTTTTTTTTTGAGAGATTGAGGGAGCTACGCATTAACATAAATAAAAATGTTCCCTATCCTAGAGACCTATAGCAACCAATCAACTGTATGTTTCTATGAAAATTCTTAGTAACCTACAGCAACCAATCAAATGTTTGCTTCCAATACACTATTAAATGCTGGTTGGTTGCTATGGACTACAGGATCCAGGCTAAATTTGCAGCTATTAATACATTTCCCCCTATAAAAGGATACCCCTTCTTTTCTTCCCCTATTCTTCCAGTGCCTGAAGATGTTTCAATGCTCCGATTATCTCCCCAGTGCCTGACAACGTCCCAGTTTGTGACATATTTAAAGGAGGGAGCAAGGGATATAATTTTCTTTGATCAAGAAAATTATTTAGTGTGCAAAATGACGCCGTAGTGGTCCACCTTATGTCTGTTCACTGATTGGTACTGGCGCACTTTATTTGCAGGTGAAAACCTCTGTCCTTTCACTACAGGTGTTACATTTCACAAAACAACACCAGTGAAATTTACAGTTGCATTGCCACACTTTTGTGTATTGATGAGTGTTGTAGCCCCTCCCACAACACATAAGGTCACAACCATCTGTGTGAGGGGAGGTCCGGTTACACAGCCTCCCCTGAGTCCCAATGCTCCCAGTGGAGCTGTCCTCCTCACAGTAGTTGGGTGACCGCTCAATGTAGACCAGGTCTGTCTCCATGGGCTTTTGATAACTCCTGACTTTCTTTATCCTGAGGAAGGTCGGCTGTCGCAAACGATTGGCTCTCACCACCTCCACGTGTACAGCGTCATTATATTTCTCCTTTAGGATAAATCCAATTTCACGGAATTTGGGCAGCGTGTTCCAGCAGGTTTTAGTAGTGCATGACCCTGAAACACCATGACATTTACATTCCAGTTTCATCCGTTCTTCCAATACCTGTCATAAAGACAGAAGACAGAGGCAAACAGTAAATACAATGTTGTTTAAAGGAAAAAAAAGATAAAATCAAGTCTTTGGTAAAGCAAAACTCTCAGGCTTATGTTGAAGAGTTAGAACTACAAAGACGGTTGTCAATTTTCATTGTTCTGATTACCAGGAAACAGGCTTTTGTGTGCAAGCAGAAAAAAACAGCATTAGGTTTTTTTGTAAAATAAAAAGTATGATTATAAATAAAAGAGTCACTAAATTAACATTATCATCAAGATTCATATGAGGTTCCATATATGATCAGCTAAAGAGGGAGTAGGTTAGAAAGGAGGGACTTCTATAAGTTATAAACTTAAAACAACCCTTAAAAGGTTAAAATATATATTGCAAAAATTATTTATTTAAGAATGGAAATTAGATGGACTGGATTGTACCTGTAATCCAGAGGGAATAGTGCTTCTTAAAAGACGGCTTATTTTAAGGTACATATCATTTTTAAAGTTGTGGACTGTGTCACTGTGTGCAAAGAAAGGCTCCCTTAAATTGTACCTGGGGGATCCTAGGACAAAAGTGGCAGTGCACTGACTGGTGGGGTGTAGGTGTCCATTGCTTTAGTGTTTGCTGTTAAACCTAGTGTTTACAGAATGGCTGGAAGCCCGGGGAAAATAACTTTAAAATTTGGCACAGGAAGTGCACCAAAGCCAACAGGAAACTGACTGTGTGTAACCATTATACATTCTCCCACACATCCCTACGCTCTGGCAGTCCTACATATGCAAGGTGACCCCAGAATAAAGACTGGAAGTGTCCTGAGATACCATAAATATATTTAGGGGTGGTTCTGGCCCTATTGATACCCTGGGTGAACCGCCCCTTGACCTCTCCCCGAAACCCCCCCTGCCCCGCGCCCCCCACTCACCTCCTCCAGTGTTGCACCTCCTCTAAGCGCTTCTCCACAGTGAGGTAAGTTGACTGCTCTACTGCCGGCAAGACCCTAAGCAGCCAAGGAGCACCGTCGCATTCAACTTACATCAGTATGGTAAAGCGATTAGAGGAAGCACATCGCCTTAATGCTGGAGGAGGTGAGTTTATCTATGGGCGATATGGGAAACAGCACCTCTCAAACAGATTGCGCCCTGGGCAGTTGCCCACATCGCCAATCGCTAAAACCAGCCCTGAATATATGGCAGGCTTGTAGATAGAAAATGGCCTCTCTGACAATAGAAACTGACATGACTTAGGAACTGTCTGACCAAATAAAAAAAAAAAAAAAGATTATTTATGCTAATTAACACCTTTCTGTAAATATGATTATCAATTTAAAAAAAAATATTATCTGTAAAGAAGTGCTGTATAACACTTGGTGTCCTAATCAGGAGATCGTTATCAGGAGCATGTTCCTCGCTAGCCGCGCTCCTACTGAAACCCCCACATTGGCACTTCCTAGAAGTCACATGGAGAGCATGCACGTCATACAGAGTGGATGCATTGATGACGTTCACTCTTTCCATGTGACTTCTAGGAAATGCCGATGCGGGGGTTTCAGTAGCAGCGCAGCTAGTTAGGAATGCCCTCCTGATAGGGATCTCGTGATTAGGATGTTGTAGAGTTGCCGGCGCTTTTGGAGGCTGAGGAATGCAACACAGAAGTCCTGTATAGCACTTCTTTAGAGGTAAGAATTGTAACTTTTTTTAAAAATTGATAATAAATCATATTTACAAAAGGTGTTAGTTAACATAAATAATCAAATATATTTTTTAATATTTGGCCTGAGTGTTCCTTTAAGGAGATTAATTTTGCAAATAACAAAGAAGCCATCTTCTCCTCTTCCTTGATTGGTAGATCTTGTGTATATATAAATAGTGTAGGGATACCCAAGCTACATCCCTCCAACAGATGCTAAACTGCAACTCTCAGGCAGTTTGATATCCTTGCACTAATTACATAAGAAACAGAACAATATAATTCCAAAACACGTGGGCTCTACCTGAGTGTATGGAAGCACAAAGCAGGGGACAGTGTCCAACCCAAACACATATGTATCTGTCAATCATTATAATCTAGCTATGTATACAAAAACATAAAGCATAAGAACACAAATGTATCTGTCAATCAACAGGAGCTAGCCATGTTTATGGAAACACAGACTGTGTCCCACCCAAACACAAATGTATCTGTCAATCAGCAACAAAGCACTGGTAAACTCCCACATTAAGAAATGTGTGTGATATAACTGCTAAACATGAGAAGAAAAAGCTCCCTGACTGCTATTGGTTAAGCAGTGTGTTGACCTTCTGGCCTAATCAGACATGTTATGTTTACATTCCTGAAATGCAGGAGATTAGAGTCAGGGACTCAGGAAAGCTAACTTGTGTGCGTTACATTACACATTAGGCAAAAATGTCAGGAGTAGGGAAAACTGGCCAGTACATGTCACACACACATTTCCTGGTGCATGAGTTTTCTAGTGCTTTTTCATCCAAAGCAGGATAATGTATTACAAATCTACTGGGGAAAAAGCTTCTCACTAAGGTATAGTACTGCATATATAAAGATGTAATCTGACTATAGTTTCCCTTTAACATTGCAAAACAGACCCTTCTGAAACCTTAAAAATGTGATGGATTCAGATTTGACAACACAGCAGGAAGCTGAATGAACTTTAATGACAAATCAACAGAGCTGTGATAAAGTTAGAAAGCTGTAGTGTTGACTGCGTGCAAAGGTATTACTGCAGTTAATATATTCAGCACAGGGTTAGGTCGATACATAGATCCCATCCATGACTGACTGTGTGGAATTCCTGTTTGTGATTAATTCACCTCTTTTATTTTCCCCTGGTAGAACCGCAAGGCTGGCTCAGAACGGTTTCTCTGACATTGAAAAGCAGACGATTACTGGGGTCTGGCAGACTCTTCATTTGCATTCCTCACAAAGTGATGCTCTTTGAAGGATATCAGTACCAAGCCTGGGGTAGTCTACGAAAGTCATAGTTTATTCAACATTTCCCAGGTCTGGCTTTATTCCAAAGAGGATGTATAGCTAACCAATTTTACTAACAGCCGCCAGAAAATGCCTGATTAAAGATTGGAAAATCATTAGCTTATGTGACCCTATTTGACTAAATATCCATTAATCATGCGCGTGGGTCCTCACATCCGCCCCATCAATTATTTCACGGGAGCCACAAGACTAATTTCCAATCTATTTGACTGTCTGGGGACTCCGCAGTAAACACTGAGACTAGTTTTAACAGCGTAAAGGCCAAAACCTGGAATTTCAGGTATTGGGGATTATTTATTTTTTGTGTGTGTTACTTCTACTGTACGCAAGAATAATTCTCACAAAATGAATCCAATAAAACATAATAAAACTCAACCCTGCAGGGAGATAGTTACAGGCAGGGTTGAACTGGTCTAGAGAAGTACTAGAGGATGGGATCCAGTATTAGAGGGCCCAGACCTGGTGCCAGAAAGCATCTCCTTAAACATTTGCATGTCTCTAGCTACCATTAATTACACAAACACTTGGGCAATTGGCTGTTTTGTCATTTCCTGGTGTGGTTTAGTCCAATAAGGTAGCCTGTAGCTCATCTCTGTAGGGAACTCCACAGTTGCAGTAGGGTTTAATCCAATAAGGTAGCCTCTAGCTGATCTCTGTAGGGAGATTCCACAGTTGCCATTGGGTTTAATCTAATAAAGTAGCCTCTAGCTGATCTCTGTAGGGAGATACAAAGTTGCCATGGGGTTTAATCTAATAAGGTAGCCTCTAGATGATCTCTGTAGGGAGATCCACAGTTGCATTTTGGGTCACCTTGAACTATTTTTGGTAGGGACAATCATTGCAGACATTGCATGTAACATTTCGAGGGAAGGGTTCCAAGAATCTGAGCTTGTCAAAATGAATGATTTAAAATTTTAGGATGACCTGCTAGTCTTATTGTAGTTGTATTAAACCAAGCATTTTTGGTTTAATTATAAATAGAGAGGGTGGTCTACCAACCCCCAAAAATATGTTGTGTATGGCTTGGGCCTATTTTCACAGATCCAGCTTTACTTACGAGGCCTCCTAAAGTTGAGTTGTTTTCTGATAGAAACACTTCCGTAGTAATACTTTTGTCTAGAGCTTGCTTCACATTGGATACTAATATTATTTTTGGTTATGCCAAGTTGATCAATTGACTCATCTGATCCTTTAACTACATTTTCCCATAAATCCCTGCTACTTGATGTATAATGCCAATAATATTTATACCATGTTTCACCTGGCCAGGTTTAGGTTCTCCACACAATGTAATAATTACAGTTTGACTCAGAGTATCCCAGTGCTCTGCTTGTGTGCAATCTACATCCAGCCCATTGTAAAACTTGGTTTTTGTAATAATGAATGGTTCATGATATCACAATAATGATTGTCTATGTGTTCTGTATGGAAGAGGAACAACTGCAGGCAAATAGGAGATTTCTTCCCTGTCTAATGGGTCCAACTCTGTTCCCTAGGGAGCACTCATTGAGGTTTCAGAGCTGAAACTACTCAGCAATTAACCCTTTTCCTAACGGAGGTACAAACATGTGCCTTTTTTGAGGTCAAAGTTTTATAGGGTCATGCTAGTGAGTGACCTTTGACTCTCCCATGCTTCCATGCCACATCAGCAGATCGAATACATTTGTGACTTTCCCTGGGAATTTCAGTTAAATGATCCAACTCCTTAGTAGTCCTCACATCGGCTCTGTCAAGGAACCCAAGATACACCTTGTAAACATCTTAATCCCAAACCATAAAAAATAGTAATATTTTACAATTTTCCAAGTAAAATACGATTTATTTATATGCTTTTTTGCCTGTAGAACATAAATCCATCACCTCAGTCAAAGCACAAGGGTGAAAAATAACCCAGTACCAAATTGCTCAAATTGCCTCTCATTTTGTGGTAGCCATTATCAACAAGAGGCAGCCAATTATCCAGTCCAAGTTCCCTTTTTCCCAAGAGCCAATCATATACTTATATTCTAGAAGTTATTTCCTTTAGGGGCAGTTCATCATTTCTGTTACTAACTTGCATGAAAATGATTTGAGCCAACAGATCACCAATTGGTTCTCTGGGAGAAAGAGAGATACCTGGGAGTTTGGAGACCAGAGGCTCACTTGAAAAAATAATTTGTTGGCTATTTTGTAACTCGGTGTAGATTCGGCATTTGTAACTGTAAAACTGGGAAAATACTAGGAACTTTACAAAAATGTTTCTGTCATGCCTTGAGCAATGTTTATTCATGTTTATTATACTGAATGTTTATTTCATTGTTCTCTGTTCCATAGAGTTTTATGATAATGTCTCCATCTAGAGGCCTTCCCATACACATCACATAGCAAGTAGTCTAGTTTAAACACCATACTTCCACCTATGAACCAGAAAGTCACTCCCCCGAGGAGCCATGACTGCGATGTATAATATGCAGACAAGAGCAACTTGATCACCCTTGAGAAATACTTTTGTTTTCTGCTAACAATATTATCTCTTCTCTAACACATACACAGAAACAAATTCAGAACCACTGAAACAGTGAAAAAAAATGGTAATTGACCTGGTTTATTCATGCAGAGCAGATCCATAAAAAGGACGCTTCCATAATGGCATTAACCTACCTTCCTCAGGGGTGGATAATGATATTCTTGACATGTTGCTGTTTTTAGATGACTCTGCTTGAACGGGTAATGGGTTAAATCCCTCCTTTTTTCCATCTGGTGAGTGGCTCTGAGTTTTTATCTATTTATATTGGGCTAATAGTCAGTTTATATAGACAAACTTTCAAGAGGTCTGTCCTCCCTTTATCAGGTCATCAAGCAATACTCTTTATTATATAAACTGACTGTTAGTCCAGTAAAAAAGGTATCAGCAAGTATTGCAATACTCATTTATATATATAATACACAGTACACAAAGAAAGAGCATGGTACTTTCTGTAACTTTTCACATACAACTCCTAGAAAAGAACAACCTCCATTTTACTGACTATCAAGGCTTACCTTTCGTCCAGCCTCGTTGTTGTGTAAGTTCATCAGCCTCCTTGCGTTCTTCTTGATTTCTCGAGCGTCCACAAACCTCCTGGAGAAATCGATGCCATATTTAATGTCAGCTGAGCATCCTCCCCATTTCCAGCCTTCCTCCTGGTTGTAGTAACCCTGTTTCTCCCGGTCGCAGCCACAGTTGCTGAGGTTACCCTGACTACAAGCAGAGGTCACAGCATGGGCGACTCCTGCTGCTGTGATGGCATAAGTAAAAGCTGCTTCCCTGCTACCTGCATGGAGAGACAAGGAAAACTCTATAAATACTGTTTATTGTGTGTGAAATACAGAGGAGAGGTTTACATGATGTTAGGAGCACTTTAAAGGAGCATCATGTTATTAAATCAGTATTGTTACTGTTTCATACTACTTTGCAGGCATTTGCAGTTAAAATGAGGGACTCATTCTGAGAAGTCTGAATAGTTGCATAGAGATCTGAATTTCACCACTTCCCCATGTTCGCTTATTGAGTAAAGTCTGCAATGTAGAGAATACATGACCAATTTGTGTGATTATGATAGAATCTTAAGGAGATCCTTGCATCACTTTGCGTGCGTGTGCACAGGTACTTCTACTATTGACAAAGTGGATAAATGGTGTGAATGTGACTAGATGTACTGCTCCGAATTCACCTGTTTGACTTCGGCACTTCTGACTGGTGAATTGGGGGGTTGATGGCAACGCTCCAGTGTTGTGTAAGGCGATTATTCATTCAAAAGTGACAATGCCGACTGCGACTAAAATAGTCTACTATTAAACATGAACTAGGGACAGGGTGACATAGAAAGGGATGTAATATTCACTTA